>PVJX010012493.1:0-50200 GCA_004027295.1 Dolichotis patagonum
TAATCTGATGTTATTAGAGTTCTTCTGTTACATTTAGAAGCAAAGTAAAATAAAGTCACTCCATCCTAAACCGTATTACTATAGCTCAGAGCTTCCTTCCTTCAAAAGAAGCCAGAGGTGAGAGGCAGCTAAGTTCCAAATACTTTCAAATTCTATCTAAATTGAGTCTGTTTGAGTAGACTTCTGCAAGTTTCTCATAAAACTGAGTTTTAAAATTTCTAACCTAATATAGCCTTATTCTTCAATGCTTAATCTTTCTGGAAATATTTTATTTGGGAAACAAAGTTTAAATTTGTGTTGATTTTCCACACAGAGATTTGATCTAAACTTCGAGTTGGCTAGGAAAATTTACTATACACCCTAGTAAAAGCAAAGTAGGCTATGCTGCCATCCTTAGGCCCCCAGAACATAGAAAGCATGGAGCCATTAACAATGGTAAATACACTAAGAAAAACTCACATGTTTGGCGCCGAGTGAGGTTGATGTAAGCTGACTGAAATTCCCGAGGAGGAATTGTTAGGCATTCCTGAGTATTGTTCAGCACACACTTTAGAGAGCCACGGGTCAGCAAACACAGGAAGCAACTGCATCAACAAATGCTTTTCAAAGTCTCTGTTAAGAATGACCATGTTTTACCCTTTCTAAAATGCAGCTGAGAGTATTTTTAGGGAGGTGGAAATGATAACTACCTTACTTTGATTTTCAGACATATTGTATATATTTATGATCAAATTATCATGCCACAGCCCATATACATGTAAGTATAAAAATATTTAAATGTATGTGTAATCGTTGATACACCACGTCAACTTGGGAAGTTTAGAACCCCAACTAAGCAGCTCAGCCGGGGGCCAGGGTCCTCACTTTGTTAGCATCCTGAACCTGTGCAAGAGGAGGGCAGGGGGATGGTGCGAGTGCTGCAGCCCACACACAATGCAAGGACGGAAAAGAGATTTGCTCCACACTTTTGCTCTTGTTGCTTTTGCTGTCTTCTGCCACCTCGAAATGCTGCCCCTGTGCCATGGCAACACGCCTTGGAACCAGCTGATTATGGACAGAAACCTCCACAAGCTATGAGCTAACTAAACCTTTCTTTCCTTAATTTTGAGTCTCGGGTATTTTGTCTCAGGAATGAGAGAAAAGTAATCAAGATAACAGGTATACATGTACAGCATGAAAATTTGATACATATATGCATTATATATATATACACACACACACAATTGCATATATGCAATTATTATATGCCAATAAAAATGAGAAAGAGATGGTGTCACTTTGTTCACTCCTTTGAGAAGCGAAGAAGAAGGCCTGGGGGGCACAGTGGAGCTGCAGGGACAGGTGAGGAAGAGGCTGGCTTGGCCTGGCCATGTCACCTCACACTGTGAGCTGGCCTCCTCCAGGTGGAGCAGAGGCTGGTAAGTCCAGGAGGAAGGTGTGGGCACAGACTGCACAAACTCTAAGGGACAGAAGAGGGCTAGTGTGCCCATACCTGCCTGCTTGCCAGGGGCTGTTTCTCCTGTGTGTGCCCTCTGCCACACTACCCGGCCGTGGAGCCAGCTGACTACGGACTATGGACTCTACAAACTGTGAGCCAAATAAAACTTCCCTCCTTTAACTTTGGGTATCAGGCATTTTGTCTCAGCAACAAGAAAAGTAACTAAGGTGCACAGCTCAGGAGCTGCTTCAGGAAGACTGAGGGAGAGGAGCAGAGGGCTATGCCCACAGCCGTGCCTGGGCCACATGATGGACCAGCTCTCCAAACCGTGAGGCCATAACAAGAGCTGCTTTGCTGGCTACGGTTATGACACTCCCACCCCGTGTTGCCAAGAAATAATGAGATAGGAAATTTAAAATTCGGGGATTTACAAGGATGATACTACTGAGTCTGAGAAGACTCTGAAGAGTAAGTGTATTCTGAGAACTTGACGAAAGTGCTGTACCTATACCTTGAGGCAGCTGTGAAATTGTGAAGATTTGTCCTAGCCTTGCTTTTCCTACCTTGTTGTCCTTTCTCTCTTGTAAAGCTGGAACTTTTCTTCCAAAGGCTTTCCATTCATGTTGGGGCTCAGCAAAGGGTACCTTTAGGGAGAGGCTCAGAAGCAGCCTCTCTCTGGCCTCCTGCTCAGTCTCATGTTGCTTTCTCCCCCAAATCAAGTCACATAACTAGAATTTCTCTTCCCCAGGAAGGCCTTAGAAACCAGAATCAAAAGCCAGCCACAAACTCTAAATAAAATCCTCCCCCCAAAAACCGACTGCCACACACTTTTCTACATAAGGACTAGTAATAGTGAAATCACGGCCCTCATTCCAGAGGGGTCCTGCCTGGTCCTCAAGTGGAGGAAATGTTGTAACTGGGGAACCACAAAAGATCTGCACAGAGAGATCTTGCTGGGCTCCCAACTCACACTCACAGCTCACACCCTTTGGTCCAATCACACTTCTTCACCGTATTCCTCACCATAGAACCTAAGGCAAAAACTCCTGCGTCTTTTGGGTCTCCATTCTGAAGCCTCCTCTGTCACACACAGCTTCAGTGAAATAAATGTGTTGTGCTTTTCTCTTGTTAACCCGTGTTTTGTTGCAAGAGCTCCCACCATGACTCTTTATGGGTGAGGAAAGGGGTCCCTCAATCTTCCTTCCATCACGAAGGGCCCTTACAGGCAGCTATGCTACCTAGGAGACATCTGACAGTGAAGTATTGAGACCCACACCCTCTAATACAGGAAGAAACATCATGATGCGTACAAAAAACAAAAAACTCCTGACATCATATCTATCAAGAAGAGAAATCACGCTTATGATAGTCTTTATGTTTTTTCCAAAATAAAATAAAGTAGAAGATATCTCCATCACCAAGTGACTTGAAATGAACAGTTTGTTATGCTAATCAAATACATTGTAAATTCATAGCAAAATCTGAATTCAATTTTCAAATGCATGTAGTAAGAAAAACTGCCTTATCTCTCCAGGTGTGGTACCTTTCTTGGGAAGGGAAATCATTGTGGCTTGTGTCCAGATGTCGCCCCAAAGCCTCATGTAGCACAGATGATGCTTTTCAGAGGTGGTTGGATCTAGAGAGTGTGTGCTGGATTAAATGTGTGTGGTGACTAAGTCCATTGCTCGGTTTGGCCTGGTTCTGGGTGTGGATAGTGGGAAGGTCCACCCTGGGTGTGAGTGCTGCCCACCCCAGGGCACCTACTCTGCACAGAGCATAGGGACAGAAAGAAGTTGCTTGCTGCTTGCTACTTGGTGGTTTGCTGCCTTCCTGCCATGAACTGTTTCTACTCTGTGATGTCCCTCCAGCGTGTCACCCTTCCATGGAGCCACCTGTGAACTGAAACCAGGACAACTGTGAGCTATGATAAAGCTTTCCTCCTTTAACTTGGGGTGCCAAGTATTTTGTCTCAGCAACAAAAGAAAAGTAACTAAGACAAAGACTCAGGAAGGTAGGGACAGACACATTTCTCTAACTTGCCAGACAAAACCAATGCTGCTGAAGAAGACTCTCCAAAAGGGCTTTACTTCGCTGCTCTGAGAGTGTTTTAAATATCTATCGAGATTAACAGAAGCCATAATAGAGCTGTGTGCTTTATAAGAGCTGGGGGTGCTGTACGGATGACTCATATTAAAGAAATATAAATTCCTTATTTGATTAATTTGTGTTGGTTTCACTGCTAAAATCTCAGAATGACTTTACTGTGCTTCATCAATTTTATGGTTGACATGTTTTCAATTTTCTTTTTACTATTAAAAACCTGAAATGAGTTTCAGAAGTGATGTTCCACTCTCTCTTCTCCCTCCCCAACACCACAGGGATGGCGTGGTGGGTGCTGAGCTCTACAGAGCAGACCACACCCCGGAAGTGTTCCCTTTTTCCCAGCCACCATCTACCAGAGTTCAACCGGATGTGATCCAGGCGGATCACGCCTTACACTTACACTTTCACATCGATACATTTGCTAATTCCCTTTTATGCAAACCGACAAATGGCTTCACTGACGGACAAGAGATTATAAAAACCAAGAAAAATCTGAAATTGTATCCTGTTTTTTAAATTTTCCTTTTCTTTCCCACAGTTTTATTTTTCTTTCCTTATTCCCTCCTTTTCTTGCATTACCTAGGACGTTGTGGACTGTTGAAGGGATCCACTGTGTGCCATGGTGACAAAGCTTTCCTGGAGTGAGGATTCTTGAGAACAAACAAATTGCAGCGAGGCAGGAAGAAGCTCTCTCTAGGCTCCTTTTTATGCCTAAAACAGATAGCCTATAAATTCCTTCCCCAAGAATTTGATTACATAGTAAAGACCAACTTGCTATAGGAGAAAAGGAAGGTGGCACCATGCCAAGACAGGCACTGTCACAAACCACCCTACCCTATGCGTTCTCCCAAGGGTCCATTAATTCTTCCTAGAAATCACCACGGAAGGAACCTCTGCCTCTCTCTTTCTCTTTTTAGGATGAAGTGTAAATCTCAAATCACCTCCCTTTGGATATTGGCTTCTGTTGTCACCTGCTAATATGAAATTAGGTTCACCTGTGACGGAAATCAAACGGGGGCTGGTTCTTCAGCCTGCTGCCTGCATGTTCTCCTCTGCTTCAGGGCCTGTACCGAGCAGGTCCCTGTCCTGGCTTCTATGCTGCCACCCATCAGCCCGGGGCCCTTGCTCCGTTTGCACAGAAATCACTGATCGGCAGAGGACAGTTCTTTTAGGGCTCACAGACTGGGCTTTGCATGTCAGCAGCTACTAAAACAAACAAACAAACAAACAAATAAGCCACAAAGTATGTGTCACACTTAAAGCCAGTACACGAAATGGAAGAATTTGCATCTTAAGCAAAAATCCGGTTGTGTTAGAAAGGAGCTCCAAACCGAGCTTTGTGGTATTTTCACAAACTATTCTTACTGAGACTAATGCCAGATCATTTTAGGGTGAAAAAAAGCGGGGCACAGAATGTGGACCATGTGAAAAATTCAGTAACTTCTGAAGCTCAATATCCATTAATCTTGCTAGAAAAAAAAATAAAAATTGTCACCAACTCCTTCCTCTCTCTCTCTCTCTCTCTCTCTCTCTCTCTCTAAAGGTAGACACAGGCAAATTGGTGACAAGGTTTATTTTGAGATAGGGTTTTTTTTGACAAGGTTTATTTTAACATGTTATTTTAACACAGCAAGAAGTGAATGCCTGAGCTCAGACTTTGACCTTTTTATTCTCTCTGCATTCTCTCCCCAGGAGAGGAGCTCTGTGGCCAGACATTTGTCGCTGTTAGTCACAGATGTCAGCAATGTTACCAGTTTGCCTCAGTTCTGCATTATCCTGTTGGGCACTTGAATTGGTGAGATGGAACCTAACCTTAAACACTGACTCGAATGAATGGTGTCTGTGGTCACCTCACGCACTGGAGAAGGGAACCACTTGTCAGTTCTAGAGAGAATTCTGCAGTGCCCATGGGCAAGATGCTCACACAAGCAGTGTCCATAGAAGTTCCCAGAAGCAGCCCCATTCAGCACAATCAGACAGCTTCGTGCATCATGCCAGGACTGAGGGCCCCAGACAGGAGAGCACATCAGCCTGCAAGGACAGGCACCCCACAGAGGAAGAGCCCAGAGGGCTGAACATATCTGGAATGTTCTTCAGTGTTATAACTTTGGACAATGCTTTTATTCTTGGGACAGACTGTAGTTAATGTCCCATTGTAGGGAAATCTCTACATTAAATCAGATTTCTTTTTCTATTTATATCTGTCATGTTGATATGTATGTCCTTACTTAATGACATATACACACACACACATATATAATTATTAATCTGTAAGGCATATTATCGGGCAACAAAGGCCAACTTAAGATTCAAGAGTGAGTACATTAATGTGCTAATACACACAATCACTCATTCATTCTTCTTGGTACTTGTTTTTAAATAAAAGAAGATGATTTATTTGAAGGTGGTGAAAGGGAAAAGAGAGAGAGATGGCAGCCACCAAGGTTCTGCACAGAGATAATGAACGAGTAAATGCATATTCATGTACACAGTGCCACAAAGAAACAGAACCGCATGAGCGATGAGTAATGGCCCGGAACTGCTCCCCATGGAACCTGCTTTTCAGAAGAGGTCAGGGAATGGGTGCCCGAGCACAGACTGTTAATGGAATCAGGACCAGGGAGCTGCTGCAGAAGTGTCAGCAAAACTCTCCCCAAGAGGTCACCAGCTTCAGGAAGGGCAAGGACCACAGGACCACAACTATATCCTCCCACAAAGTCTTCTCTTAAAGATATAATAAGAACAGGCCTAATCAACAGCTCAGTTTTAGGCCATGCCTTATTTTCTTCTGGAAAGCAAAAGAATAAAACATCAAGTGGGACAGAGTTGCCACAAAGAGCTAACCTCGTAGCCCAGGCACCTGCCTGCCTGTCTCTGAGAAGGCAGGAGCAGAGTTATCCGGCTCCCGGGCCTTTCTGGGAAATAATTACCTGTGGCTGCAAAGGTCTCAGGCATCCCTGGGTCCCTTAACGAGGCACTGAATATTAAATTACACTCTGGAGCCAGGTCCAGTTGAGATGGCAAAAATCGATTTCTCAATTTCTCACGTGCAGCTGTTTCTGTTTCCCAATTTTCTCGGCAACAACAACAAAAGGTTACAGACCTTTTGCAACTTAGAAAACCAAAGCTTTTGGTTTGATTCAGTGCCCTCTTCTATCCAGGACTGGAGAACAGGCTCAGAAGTGAGTGTCATATCACAGTCTACTCATTTCAATTCCATCTTCAGGTCCCTTCCAAAAGGAACCAGCTTGAAGATTGCCTTTCTCTCCAATGTGTGTGTGTGTGTGTGTGTGTGTGTGTGTGTGTGTGTTGTGTAAGAAGACAGGATAAACAATGTTAAAGAAAAACCAGTCATTACTCTTATTAAAGCATAATAAGACTCCTTTTCTTTTGGACTTCAATAATAGCGTAGGAGCCTCTGCAAAGGACTGGATATTGCAGGAAGGGAGAAAAACCTTGGACCCAACTCCCAACACCACAGGGGATCTACAGTAAAGAAGGGGGAGAATTGGAATTGGTGGAAGAAAAATATCACTGAAATTTTAAGCCTAGGATATTCTTTGATAAACTGACCTAACAGGATTGTGGCTGAAGATAAGCCAGCGTGCTCAGCCTCAGCGACTAGGAACTGCGATCAGATCTAGAGGGTGGGTGGTTCTGGGTAACAGACTTAGAAAGTTCTTGCTAGATGTAGACAATGCAGGAGCAGATGCTGGGGCTCAGAAGTCCAGGCCAAGTTGAGAAAAGGGTGCGAGGGGGTCAGATTAGAGTCTGGCCCAAGAGTCTTTGTCAGCACAGTATGAGAAAATCTCCAGGAAATCATCACTTATGAAGTCACCATGGGAACCTCCCTTTTGGCTCACAGAAACAAAGAATAGATCCCAAAGCAGCCAAGTCCTTACGAGACCAATACCTTAGCCCCTGCTTGCAGCCCTTGCTTACCTTTGTGACTAGCCCTAGACTGAGTGACACAAAATCCAATCTCCTCAAGTTCACTCAGGTTTTACCATTACCTGCTCTTTTCTGACCCTGACTCTGGCCAGTCCATGTTGAAGGACAGCTGTGTCACATGGCCATCATCTGTCTGACAGGAAGCTGCCCCTACACACAGCGGATGGTTCCAATCCTAGAACTGGCAAGGGTGACCCTGCCCCCTGCAAAACAGTAAATGTACACACACACACACACACACTCACAAACCTGCTGTTCCTTCATGAGTGCTGAATTCCTTACCAGCAATGGGTATTAAGCTCAAGCTACTTAAACAAAATAAAAGAACTTAGAGTTGGTGTGCTATTTTTGGTATTTTAAGTTTCAATTCCCAGGGCTGGGGATTTAGCTCAGTAGTGTAAGCACCTGCCTGGCAAGCAAGAGGCCATGAATTCAATGCCCCCTCCACCAAAAAGTTTCAATTTCCTAGGCATACTCACCTAAATTCTCCAGGCATGAAGTCCCCAGTGGGCTTAAAAATAAACAAATCTTATTAATACCAGCATTAGCAGTCCAGCTTCACGCCCGACTGCTAGACCTAATCAAATAGTAACTTTAAGGTAAAATCTAAGATTACGTTTTCCACGTAACTCTAGGTATTATGTTTAAATACTTCCGAATGAATACTTTTCTCTTGAATGTATACAGTGACTCTGGCCAAAGATGCAGTTCGTAAGCAGTATGAGGTTGACAGTGGGTTTGTGTCATTACCTTGAGGTTTGCCTACCTGAGCGCACTGAGAGTCACAAGACCTCACCCCGCGCTGAGAACGCTCTTCCCTAACGGGGCCTGCCACGGACAGAATCAAAGTCCTTAGTTTTATACAAGACGCTTCTTTCAGCTTCTCTCTACTTTTTTTTCTTTACACTTCTGGGATGAGATGCAGGTCTCATATATGCCAGGCAAGTGCTCACCACTAAACTGGCCCCCAGCCCTCTGCTCCTTTTGTCTTCAGCCTCACTCAAAGAATCCAGAAGGGCAGGGCTGGCAACAGTGTCGATGCCAGGACAGGAAGGCTCTTCTGCCCCTAATGCAGCCCCTGTCCAGCTGAAAGTTCCCCCTCTTAGGACTTCACTGCCTTAGCTCACTTCAGTCATGAATATTGAAATGCAAGTATTGATAGAAATAATACAAATATCGTTCATTCATTGACAATCAATAACTCTGCACATCTTCTCATTCACTGAGTCTTAGTGTGGTTTTATCAGAGCCTTTCCAAAGCCAGCTGGGGGGAAAGAGGCCGGGAGGACAGGGCTCAGCCTCTTCCTGCCCTGCCTCAGACGTGGAGATGCCACTTAGCCACTACTTGAGTTCCAAGGGTCAAGCCTGAATTCAGTTCAGACCCCTGAATCTCTAGAGCTCCAGAAGAAAGACAAAATATGGAACAGTTTTCCCCATACATTCTAAGGAAGGAGAAAGAAAAATAATTTACAGTAAATCAAACAGAATCGCAGCAGTGCATTAATACCTAGTATCATTTTTGAGCTCTTTGTTCTAAATTTTTGCTTATTTACTTTGAAGTTGACTCATGAAGCTGCTCAATAATTAATAGCTGGTGTTTCTTTCTTAGGAGCTATAATGAAGTTCCCAAAAGAATCTGTAAATCAGGGAAATACAATTTCCCTCCCAATTTCACCCCGACCTCAGCACAGAGGAGGGCAACAAAGTACCAGAAAAGCAGCCACCAGTCTAAGCCACCACTGCAAATGAACAGGTCATGGGTTGGTTTTCCAAGGGCCAGGGATACAGCTCAGGGGCACAGTGCCTGCCTGGCCAGCGTGAGGTCATGAGTTCCAATTCCTGATACCAAAGGGAAAAAAATGAACTGATTTTCCAGTTAAGCACTAGGAGATATCGTGGAGCAAAAAATTAGGCTGGGTGAGCACCTTAGCAAATTGATTAGTGCTGGTGACAAATCCAAAGAAAGAGGCAAAGAGGAATATCACCAAAGAGAAGAAGTCCAAAATAAGAGCAGAATCATGAGAGGGCTGGAGTGGGACAGTCCCTCAAGCTCTCCCGAGGTGTCTTCACAAGACCTACTCCATCCCTTTTGATTTCTGTTTTCACTCATCAAAGTAAGAATCTCATCCTGATCTGGCTTCTCGGGAGGACGATTACAGAGGGGACAAGCTGGCCGTGTGGATGGCTATGCCTATCCTGTTGACAAGTTCTTCCTTTAAATTAATCAGTTCACATCCCGCTACCTCCTTCAGGTTCCTTGGAATGAGCAAGCAGAGTGTAGAGAATAAACCTGACTGTAGAGTGGAGGGAAGATTCTGGCAATGTTCTAACCAAGTCCCTGCCCTTCCTGCTCCTTGGAAACTTACTTTACGAGAGAGTAAGACAGACAGGCAGCAAATGAGTGAGACAGACAGGATAGCATGCAGAGACTACAGAGAAAAAGCAAGAAGGAGAAGAAAGAGACAAAACCAGAGGAAGAAACTGAGAGAGAGACAGAGAGACAGACAGAGAGAGACAGAGAGAGACAGAGAGACAAAAAGAGAGACAGAGAGAGAGAGACAGAAAGAGAGACAGAGAGACAGAGAGACAGAAAGAGAGACAGAGAGAGAGACAGAGAGACAGAGACAGAGAGACAACAATAGAGACACAGAGAGACAGAGACAGAGACAGAAGGAAAGGCATGGGGCTGAAGGAGGGGAACGGACAGACTTACAGAGAGAAGGGAGAGATGGGAGAGTTTGAAGAGAAATATCTAGGCATCAAGCCCAAGGTGGCTGCCCGCCTCGGTCCCACCCAGAAGGCAGGCTCGGAGGCAGGGCCGTGACGTGCCCCTGGGCTAACACCTCTCCTGAACCCTGGGTGCTGCAGGCAAAGGGGCAGCTGGGCCTGGTGCTGTTCTACCCCGGATGAAGCTGAAGCTCTGTGGGCCTGGACTCAGTGGGAGAGTCCCGTGTCCCCGGAATTCCTCTCAGTGGAAACCCAGAAACGGTCACAGGCGTCTCCGTGAAGAATGAGAGCCTCGTGAGGAAGGAGAGCGGTGGGGGTCCGTGAGGCTGCTGTGTGGGGTGTCCATGGGGCGGCCTTCCCAGGAGAGGCTGGAACCAGCCGGGGGGCTCCAGCTTCACCACCCATCGTCTCTGGGAATGAAGCAAACCTTCCATCTTGCCCTGTGGGACGTAGGAGGATCTTCTGACATGTTTTAAATAACAAAAATACAAATACAAACTCTTTTCCAAGGGGACGTTTTATTCTAAGTTGCTTCTAAGACCCCACTCATGGATCAAAGTGCTTACGCTACCCACTGACATGTTTTGTTCTGACCTCACCGGGATAAGAACTGGCTGACATCTATGCTTCTAAAATATCCTCCTAAACTTTCCAAATAAAACAGCGAGAATGGCGCTCACCTGCTCCTGAGAATTCACAAGTGCACGCAGCTTTTTGCTCTGCTGGTGCCGAGCATGCCGTCCTGCGATGTGCTGTCTGTTACGCGCTCGCCCTGTCTGTCCTCACCTCCCTCCTCCTCCCCACTTGTAAATTTAGGTTTAACCCAGTTATGCCATTTACAGGTTTGGTCCACTTACATTTGTTTTGGAAAGAAATACCTGGAATTGTTGGTGAGCACACAAGTTTGAGACACATAATAATTTAAGCAAAGTGGGGTCCAAGACCACCCAGAGCTAGCAGGCATTCTGTCCATGGGTCCCAGGCTTTCAGGAAGCTCCAGGGGAGCAGTGAGCAGCCCAGCTCCTGACTGAGGTCATCGCCTTCCCCTGCCAGGCTGGGTCCCCACCTGGGACCCACTGCACACCTCCTGACCCCTTCACATCCAGAAAATTAACCCCCATCCATAGCCAGGTCTACTTCCTCAGCCTCTTCCCTCTCTGCCTTCCATAACACTGTGTGAGTTATTTCATGTGCCTGCGTAGTCAGAGGATGGCACCCAGGTGTCTGCTCAAACGCCGGTCCCGGTGCTGGTGGGAGGACAGTCTGCATAGGATGAGCTGCTGAGCCACAGAGCTGAGCAAAGCAGACTATGCTCCATAATGTAGAGGGGCCTCACCTAATCAGCTGAAGGCATCAAAAGGAAAGGTGGAGTACCCTGAAAAGGAGACTGCTTTGTGCCCAGGAAGAGGATGCCTTTGGACCCGGGCTACGGCATCATTTTCCCTGGTCTCCAGCCTGTTAGCCTCCAGAATTTAGGGCTGCCAGCCTCCACAGTCATGTGAGCCAATTCCTTAAAAATCTGTCTCTGTCTTAGTCTCTCTCTCTATCTGTCTCTGTCTCTTCCTCTTTCCTTCCTTCCCTCCCCCTTTCTTCACTTCTCTCTCCATACCTCTCTCAATACAGCCCACTCCTCCCGTGAGTCAGTCACTTACACCCTACATCCCACGCCACAGTTGCCTTAGTCTGGTCCTATAATTAACTGGTCCTTCTCTATGTAACAGTGGGATTTGGGTGTATATCAAAAACTACACCTGGGGACACTGACACTCACTGGTTAACACATCATCTGTCACGACGCTGGCTTTTCACAGAAAACATTCCCACACTGGCACAGTGATTAAAAGGAAAGGTTAGGCGGCTATGTTACTAGTACACCAAATCATGGAGGGGCCAGCTCACTTATGTCACAGACTCCACATGACCCAAATTCTTCCTAAAACCAGACATGCAAATACTCAACAGGAAGGCAGGACTCTCCTCACCAGCAACAGCACCACTGTAATTCACTGCTCCCCATGGTGGCAGCAGGGCGGGGGCGGAGAGGAAGCTGCCTGCCTTCTTGCTGAGACCCCCTGGAAGGGTTCGCATCACACCAGACCCCCAAACAGGATACTCTAGCAGCAGTCCCGTCTTATCCCTCACGATGCTTGCTAGAAAGGTGGAGTCAAACCTACGAGTCTTAATAGCCATCAATGCATTTTTATAAGATTAACCTTCCTTATGATTTCAAATTGCCTTTTTTATTTCTGCTTTCCTTCAGACCCGATTTCAAATCTCTTTCTTCTTGCTCATTGTGTATTTCTGTAAGATGCCTCGAATCTTTTGGATGCAATAAGAAGTAGACAAACCTACCATCCACTGGCATGTCTAATATTAGCTGTCCTGGGTCCCATCATCCTGGAGTCATCCTTTGTTTGGTTCAGAACTTTGACTTGAAATGAATTAAGATAAAAGGATGATATATTTGCCTCCGGTGTCCTTACTCAAGTAGAAAAATCAATGCAGTTTCTAAATGCCTATTATTCCTCTCAAAATTGGATTATTAAAAACATAAATAATATCCAACCTGACGTACTGCCTCCCTGTATGGTTAAAAAGAGCACGTTGTCAGATTCAAGTTGCTATCCTACTGTAGGATACGCCCTACACCTGTGCTGAGCAAATGTGATGTCAGAACCTCCAAGAAGTCATTTTGGTCCCAACTCTCAAAAAGCATAGATTAATGCCCTCATCTGTGTTTGCCAGAAGTAAGATGCACAGGATTTTTCACATTCTGAAGCAGAAGCCACATGTTTATATTATTTCTAATTAGCACTAAACATCTCGGGACTTGCAACCTTGGAAACATCTCTGATGATATAAAAAGAATGTTTTTATAAAATCATCACATCATTGGAGAAATAACCTCCAAATGACTTGCTGCCTTTCTTCAGTCCTCCCCGAACTCTTTTCAAGTCTCTGTTTCTCTGGAGGAAGCTTACTAAATTGTTGATTCAAATTTCTTACCCTTAGATTTGTCCTTTTAACGTCTGACACCAGTGTTGATCTTTAGTTTCCTCCACTTCCCTACTGTCTTGCTGCAGCAGTAGTGACTCATCCGTAGTATATGAAACGCGACTTTCACATTCACATTCACCTCGTCCTCAGCAAAGCCCGGGTGACTGTTTCAGTACTTTCTCCTCCCTTCCCATTCCCAGTGTAATTGTCCCCTCTCACGGTTATTTTGGAGAAAGGAGTCCAGGCAGGTTTCCATAAGCTTCTCCATCGGTCGCTGGCAAACAGAGCAGCCCCGGTCATGGGGCAGGATGGCATAGGGCCCCATCTATGAGAAGATTAGTACGGACCTCACCTGGCCCACGACCTGCTTCTGCTGAGTCCCACACCAGCACTTCCCAGGAGGGAAGGAACAGAAGCCCAAAGCCCAGAGATGCAGGTAAACAGCTGTGTGCTTGGGTCCCAGTGTGTCCCCTTATGGGTCACATCCTGTAGGCTTTGTGTATTTGAGAAAACGATGGATTTTGTCAATTAGAGATCATGTGCCCTGATGCCTGAGGGGTCAGAAATGTTGCCGTGAGCGGGAAGACATAGTACAGAAGGGGCTGCCACTGTCCAGGTCAGAGCCATCCTCACCCTGGAGCACGTGCAGGGCCCCTAGGGAGACCGGGACACAGCAGACCGTCTTGCACCCTGCTGAGCAGCTCCCAGCATGGTGCTAGGAACACCTGATGATGTAACCTTTGAGCTGGTCTTTGATGTGGTTTTGACAGACTCAGTCAGGCAGCAAAGCGCACTGCTTGGCCCTGCAACCCCCAGGCAGTAGGCTTGCTGTGTGCTAGGTGTGCGGATGGCTTGGAATTCGGCCTCTGATTCAGAAAAGCCTTCCAGGCCAGCCCAGGAAAGCAGCTGAAATAGCCCAAGTGGTCAGCAATGGCCAGCAGACTGTACTCCTGTCTGACAGAGTTTTAAGTCTCCTCTGCCATGAGGGCCACTACTGCAATGCAGTAAAACACAGTAGTACGTGTGAGCAAGGCCTTTCTCTAAACACCTGAGGGCTGGTTTTAATTCAAGACCAAGTTCCTATCCAGAGTTTCTGAGCTCCCCTTGTCACTAGGTGTCTTGGTCACTTTTCTCTCACTGATGAGACAAAATACCCAAACTTCAGAGTTAAAGGAGGAAAGGTTTATTTAGCTCACAGTCCATAGAGGTTCAGTCCAGAATTCAGTCCAGAATCACCCCTAAGGAGGGGTGGTGTGGCAGACAATAGCTAAATCTGTCCCTTGGGCCAGTGTAGTACTCACGCCCTTAATCCCAGCATTGGGACTCAATCACGAACTCTAGACTCAGTCACTTCTGAAAAACCTGCCCACCGTGACCACATGAGGCTTTCTTTGGGGAAGACATCCAAACACAAACCATAACACTGGAAACAGCACCCTGAGGCAGTGGGGAAAAGGCTTACTAAGCTTTGTTAAATTAGTTTCTCCCCTGGTCTTCATCAGCCCCTAGCCTATTTCTGATACATTCTACCTAGTTCAATCGCTGGTTCAAATGGACAAAGCTGGCAACTTTCTATTGACCTAAACGCAAAATCAGTTGCCCCAGGAGAGAAGTCCAAAGTAAATCTCATCTATATGAGAAGACATTCTCCTGCCATATCTCCTGGGGCCTAAGGAAAGAAGGAAGCCAGATATAGATCATGTACTTAGACTCCAGGAAAAAATCTTTACTAGCCACCAAACACCCTAGGCTTTTAAAAACCTGAAAGCCGGGACAAAACTATTTGAAGTTATACATTCATGTAACAGTGGGTGGTAGAAATGATGCCGAATGTCCCCAGTGGACAGCTGCAGACAGCAGAACTCTCAGGAAGGCAGGGACAGTGCTGTGACACTTTCATATGGCCACAACCTTTTTGAGTGAGGTTTAGGACTGGGTGTGTAGCTCAGGGGCAGAGTTCATGCACAGGAACCTAGGTTCAACTCCTAGCACTGCAAGGGGAAAGGAGAAAGACTTAGAAAAAAGACCCAGTAGATAACATTTCACTGAGACATAAAGGTTAAATTGATCTAGCTATTTATTGAGTGAATGGCTTCAAGTTCTCTAAATCCTTCTTAAAGACCCTAGACAGGAGGCTCAACCTGCCTAACAGGATGAAAACTGACACGAAACAGAAAGTGAGGACTCCACGCTGTCACCCACATCTGGACGGTGGGTGAAGGTCTGGTGGTCACGGGGTAGGAACTGATTAATGCAGCAGGAGACGTAAAAGGAATTATCACTGATGGGAAGGAAGACAAAGACTTCTGTCCTTCAATCTTTGTGTCACTGTCTTCAATTCCGCTCTTGGTCAGTTCAGCTAGTCTCACAGATTCGCAAATCAAATGGTTTCCAACTACTTTCCTCTCCTTTCCACCATGGGACACACATGTTGTTATCATCATCCCTCTTCCGGATGACTGCAGACCACTTCTTGATCAACCCATCCTCCTTGTGTGTTAGACTTTTTATCTAGGACACGTGTCACTTTCCAGTATAAAAATTTTACATGGTTCCATATTTCCTACAGAAAACTACGAACACATTTAGAGGTGTACTGGGTATTACTTGGTGTTCTCCAGAGAAATGAAACTAACAAGACAGAGGCAGATGCATACAAAGATACTTATTATGAGGAACTGGCTCACAGGATTACAGAACTTGAGAAACTCCAAGATCTATAGTTGACGATATAACTCCAGACTGAATCCAAGGGCTTCAGCAGCAGAAAGTCAATAGTGTGATTTTCACTGCACAACGTACAGCCCTAAGACCCAAGGAGAACCAGTATTTCAAGACAGCAGACCAATGTGTGAGCTCAAGCAGTAAGGCAGGAGCACCCTCTTACTAATAGGACGGAGTCAGAATTCCTGTTCTGTTCAGGTCTGCAACTGACTGAATGAGGGTCGGCCACACTGTGGGGAAGAGAAGAGAACAGGGAAGAGTGGGGTCTGCTTTATTCAGTCTACTATTCAAATGTTTGTGGGGTCTCAAATGATCCTTACCGGCCAAGCCAGACTAAAGTACGACCAAATATCCAGGCACCCCATGACCCAGTCAAACTGACACATAAAATACACCCTCGCAGCAGGATTCATGAGAACTCCTACAATTTGCCCCAGACATAATGCCCTTCTATAGGACCAATACACAACTTACAGGGGACATTGAAAATTAAAGAACAAGATTTCGTGTTCAAAAATTATTAAGGAGTTTAAGCCATAAAGTACGGAATATCAACCCAAGTGTTGGTGTCCTTCCAAACATGGATTGCATGCCCTGGAGGTTGGCATTTTTATTCAGTCTTACAAATGCACCACTCCAACTACGACAGAAACTTGGTCAACGTTAACACCATCTTTGTCACACACGCATGTCGGGGAAGCTGTGAACACCCCTCCTCGGTACCCAGGGCCTCGCTGAGGGTGCCACTGCCCTCCCTCGGTGCTTCCTTGCCCTCATCCCCATGCCGGGCTCCCAGTGTGTGTGTGGCTCTTCATTTTCCCACTAAACAGCAAGCTTACTGGGCATAGACCCTGCATTATTCCGCGAGGTGTGCTGGTATTTAACAGGCTTGCCCGTGTCACCATCCATCAATAGGTGCTGTGTGTGTGTGTGTGTGTATGTGTGTGCAGTGCTGGGGACTGGGATTGAACCCAGGGCCTGTGCGGTGAGCAATGTCCCCCACTTTTTAATTTTTTATTTTTGGAATCAAGGTTTCTGTAAATTACTAAATTGCCCAGGCTGGTTAGAATTTATGGTTCTCCTGACTCAGCCTTCCAGAGGTACCGCTCTTATATAATATAGGATTTCACGGCAAACGACAATAGTAACTAGTGGAGAGCTTTGTCATGCTCTGGCTGCTTGTTCGATGCGTGCTGAACTCGATGATAATCTAATGTCCTCAACAAGCCAGCCAGAACCAGCCCTTCAGTGCCCAACTCAGGTGCTACGTGTCCTCCCCTGAGCCCTACAGTTGCTTCACCATTTCCCGCAAGATCAGCTCACTCTTGGTGGTGAGAGGCTTGATAAGGAGGATCTTTCCCAACCTCCCTGCCCGTGTCACTTCCCCCCGTCTGCCAGTGTCCAGGGTGCTCCTGCAGGAAGGGGGATCTGAGGTGCTCCTCCTGGGCTGCTTCCGAGAGAGCCGAACTCAGACAGTTAACCTGGAGATGCAGGGAGGCGATGAATGGAGGAAGGCGTGAATGAGCATGTGGAGCAGCACAGGCCACATCCTACCCGAGCTTTCAGACACCTCTAGATTCCCATGAATCCCAGTTGTGTGATTTGCAAGAAAACAAATTTTGATCTGTTTTCTATATTTATGAAGACGTTTTGTTATGTGTCACCATATATACGAGTTTAAAGCATATAATTTAAAAGAGCCGCTGGGCAGTATTAAATAACAAACAGATGAAATTATGTTAAGTACCTCAGAGGAAGGGTGGAGCCACAAACCCAGCCTGGGCAAACAGTGACTTAGTGAGATTGTCTTACAATTAAAAACTAAAGGCAGGCTGGTGCTTCAGCTCAGTGCAAAGGCTCTGGATTTAACAGCCAGCACCACCCAGGGGGAGTGGGAAGGGATTCAAAATAAAGAAATTCAGTCTTTCCTGCACATCCCCAGATCCACATCCAACGATTCAACCAACCATGGATCAAGTGCCTTGTTGTTAGGCCCAAGATGGTTCAACAGGTACACTTGTCCTTGTCTTCATTCTCTGAGCAATACAGCATCATACTACCATGTCATGTTAGGTATTACAAGTGTGGCAAATGTTTTGAAATGGAGGGGTTACTAAATTGTCGGGGTTGGCCTTGAACTCTAGAGTGTCCTGCCTCCTTTCCCCCAGTAGCTGAGACTACCACCATGCGCCCCCACAGGAAGCCGGGTATTCATGGGAATCTATAGGTACCCGAAAGAATACCGTAGTTGTGTGTGGACGACATGTAACATCGTACCCTGTATAACACACTGCAGCATCTGCAGAAATCTGAGGGGCAACTATAGCAGGCTCATTCCAACTCAATGATAAAAGGCAGCTAGTGATAGTAGGAGCAGATGTCCACTTTGCCAAAATTCCTCTTCTGAATGATCCACAAGGCTCTATTGATGGCCAGGTACAGGACACGGTTCACCGTGATCTCCAAAAGTATGGTGGTCTTTGAGTTTCTAAAATAAGAATGATTTCCCCCCCCCCCAAAAGGAAGCGCATCAGCTACTCTGAGAAAAAGGAGGTACAAGCAGAAGTTTTCACCAAGTGCGTGGAGGCATCGCTAAGGCTTCCTCACCTCTGCTGCTGCTGAGAACACCCAGGATCCTCTGGAAAAGTGCCCGCAGCACAGCACAAACTCTGCTACTGCAGCAAAGGCTCTAAAGCCCACACGGCCATCATCAGAAGGCAAAAGTAGACGAGGACAGCTTCAAAACCTCCAGATGCTCACGCTCAGGCTTCAGCGGTTTTTCCTTATGCTGGGACAGAACCAGAGCCTTGAGACGCATCCCCCATCACCAGGGTAACCCGAGAGCCTCATCACCCACGACTTCACTGGAAACAGACGCCAAAGCAAAGTGTTGTCACAAAGTCAGGGGCCATGGCAGCAGCTTGCGCCCAGGAGAAGCACTGACACCCAGAGGCAGCAGCCTGATTCTTGGGCCACACTGGCACCATACTGAGGTAGCATGGCCAGGCCTGTGATCCCCCACATTGTCGCAGGAGTCCCAATTCGCATGAAGGCTGCTTTGGAAAGGGCCCACCTCGTAAGGCTCTGTCTGGAGCGCTGTGCTTCTCCCGCGAGCACAAGTCCTTGCATGGACAGGAGCTGCATCTGGGCAAGTGCAGAGGTGCGGCCAGCTGCTCAGCAACAGAGGTGCGGACCTGAGGAGCATGCAGCTCTGCCTGCTCTGGATACCACTCCACTCTGCCCAAAGGTGCAGCGGGACCTCGCATGGCCTCTCAGACTCTGTCCCAGAACCCTGTCCTGGCTCATGTCCCTCACCGGTACCCACTGGCTCCCCCTGCACTCTGATGAGAATGGAAGTCACGCAGCTGACACGCTGCACTTTCTCCTTCATGCTAACATGCCTAATTCACTTTGAAGCTACCTCACAGGACAGGCATCACTGCCAGATCTGGAAATAAGATGATATGCATATGTGGGATTTGGAATTCAGTGAAGATTTCTCAATGGCCAAGTGCTTTATGAACTCATAGCTCCATCATGCAAGTAGCTACCTGCTTTTCTATAAAGGAAAAATTCCCTGTTCCTCAAAGGGAGAAAGGCTAGTGGGAGGCCCCAAACTCAGTGAGCAGGCCCCTGTCGGCATCACGGATCTTTATTCCATTTTCTTTATCCTCTCCCCACTCCCCTGCCTCCAGTGCCTCAACCTCTCATTCTCCTTCCTCTCTCCTTTCCCTGCCTCCTTTCTTCCTATTTCTCAGAATGATGACAAGTTACACCACAGGAAATATGTATAATCACTTCTTTGGTTTTACATTTTATTTAATTGTAAAAGTCTGACTGACAAGAGAAAACTGTTACGCTTACATTTTTCACTCTGACATGTTTTTGGTGCCTGCAGGATGTCTGATCCTGTTTAATTATACCTGCTGGTTGAGCATTTTAATACATATTTCTGTGAAGAATTTTTTCCACATCATTAGAGTGTGTATTTAAAAAGAAGCCATGCTTCAAACCAAGAGAATACCTATAATAAACATACATTATTTTAATTTTTAATAGGTCAAAAGTTACTGAATCTTAACAAGAACTTTCATCATTTCAACAAATTATGTCGTTGTTCAATGGACTGATCCATTACTGAGAAAGGCATCTTGACTTTAAGACATATCTTCTTTAGTCAAAAAATTAAAACTGGAAGCGCAATTTTCTCTATTACATAATGACTACGAGGCTGGTAATTTGAGTAGAAAGCGCAAATTTGGTAATTAATTATCAAAAACTAAAACAAGGATATCATTTAAAAGCAAAGGCGAATGTGTCCAATGCTCATTTTATTTTTTCTACTCCTGGTCATCCGACTGTTGCACTGGGCATTAATTGGGCACACCAGCCACATGCTCAGCTGGAGAGGTGCATGGATGCTGGTCATATCCTAAGCACTGCCATGCTCCCTGGCCATCCACGACGCACCAGCTCTGCAAACCCAACCCTTCCCACTCCAGGCCTCAGTCGGCACATGGTGTTGGTGTAAAGTGCTGACCTAAAACCATAGAGAGATCTTTTCATGGAATAAGCTACTGTGATTCTAAGTCGATGCTGGGTTCACTGTAGTTTCTTTTCATTTTGTGCATCTTTGGTTGGGGTGGAGCATGAAAAACCAGAGACAAGAAAGACTCCTAAGTCTTGAAGAGTCCATAAATGGTGAGAGCTGTAAAATGTGCCACTGAGGTCATCTGTGGAGTTTCTGTGATCCATCTCCCCAGTTATTGCTCATTTCAGTCAGGTTTTAACCATATCAGTCAAGAGCTAGCATCAAAAACATTCACCACACCCATTCTATGGGTCGATAATGATGCTATTACTTACTAAGAAATTCCGACATGCAAATCAAGGCCCTGAAAGTTGGTCCAGCTGCAGAGCTTGTTAATGTAAAGAATCCTGAAATGGTTATACTGACCTTTAAACCATTTTGTTATCACTACTTTAGGGCTTGATGAAGTTATTAACAAGAAGTTAAGGCACAAACCTATCATAAAACTTCAGTCATAAAAGTGGGACTTACTGAAGTCCAGTTCTGGTTCCAGCTCTAAAGCAGGAATCATACTTCCATAATCCATCTTTCTTTTAAAATTCTCATAGGGGTTTTCAATTCACATTTGTCCTCACAACATGCCTATCCAGGAGGATGAAGTAGTGAACTCCATGCTGCAGGCTCGGTGGTTTCAGCTGCTGTGAGGGCCCGGAGTGGCCCTTGTCAGACGCAAGCTTTGCCCGGCTCCATGTGGGCCAGTCTCGGTCTCTCCCACCTGACCTCCCATGGTCTCCAGCCCAGACTTAGCGTGACGCCTCCAATGCTTCTGAAGGAAAACAGGAGACCGAGCACTGGCCCAGCCTCGGCACTCTGCACAGTGAACCTCAACTAGCAGTGCTCAGCACAGTCTGACATGGAGCGGCACCGCAGCCCTCGAGATGTGGCCCTTCTCTTTACCAAGCTGGAAAACGAGAGGGCAAACGGAAATTCTTACGGAAATCCTTACAGAAAACAAAAGAGCAAACTGAAACTGCCATGCAAACGTACTTATAAAGACTTATGGACAAAGACATTGGGGAAGAAAAGCTAATTGTTTTATTCTGAACAAATAAAAAGACACTGACCTCTTAAACATCATGAAGGCTACATCATGAGGGCAAAGTACCCTCATCCCTGGCATATTGATACGCCTGAAGCATTGGGACAAAACTGTGACCAGGTGGAAAATTTCCAGAGGACACAAACAAAGAGAGATAAAAGGAACAGGAATTCTGTTTTCTGGCACGGAGAGTCACACAAAACCCATTATGAAGACAGGTATGACTGCACCAGGAGTAACACAAGGGTTCTGGGAAAGATCCTGGTCAATCATGTTCCTGGCCAATCTGAACACTTCTCTCTCTCTCTCTCTCTCTCTCTCTCTCCCTCCCTCTCTCCCTCTCTCCCTCTATCCCTCTATCCCTCCCTCTGTCTCTGGACTTCAACAGGGCCCAGCCCCTCCTCCCCACTACCCTCACCCTCCTGCCCTCTTTGTTGTCTTTCTCAAGGTGCCCTCCACCCCACCACCCCCTATCCTTTCTCTTTCTCTTCCATCCATTTTCAGAATGTCTTTAGCACTGGTTACACAGCAAGCTCCCCAGCAGATATGGAGACACTCTTGATCTCGGCATCTTGACCTGTCTCTCTGTTCTGTCTTCTCACACCGCCTTGGGTTTCTCTTGCATTTATTCACTTGTCCTTATTTTCTCCTCTGGTTTTATTAATATTCTGCTTTGTCAGGGTTCATATCCAGGATTTCCTACAAGCTAGGCAAGTATTTTATCACCGAGTGTCATCCCTAGCCACTACTGTTTTAACCTTTAATTGACAAATATCTCTATATATTTATGAGACAGAATCTGATAATTTGATACGTGTAAAGCATGGCTAATGATCAAATTAGAACTGCTGCCTTCTCAAACATTTATTTCTATACATCAGCCCCCTTCAAACTCTTCTCTTGAACTTATTTTGAAACATATAATAAGCTTTTGGAGACTGTGATGACCCTACTATGCAATACCACTGTGTCTCCTTGCCATTGTTATAATAAATACTTGAGATAAGTCTGTTTACAGGGAGGAAAGATTATTTTGGCTCATTCTTGGTAGATTCAATCCAAAATCCATTGGGCCTATGATAAGGCAGCACACCAAAGAGGAAACACAAGTTGGAACAAAATTCAGGCTGGGAAGGGAAAGAGAAATGCAAGAAAACAGGATGCCACTACCCCTTGGAGACCACACCACCCAAGCACCTCTTGCTAGGTCCTACTTCTTTAAAAAGTTTCCACCTCCTACAAACAGCACAAGCCAGGAGCCAAGCTTGTCATACAAGGACCTTGGGAACCATTTGAAATGCAAACCATAGCAAGAACAATAGCACAAACTCTTCCTATCTATCCATACTTCGAAGCCTTTTATCCAAAACCCTGAACTTATCACCCTTCACCCTCATTCCCAGGCTCAAGTTAGCTCCACTTCTACAGAATCTGCTTTTCATTTTATGTAAGTTTTGCCACAATGTGGAGTCAAGATGATTTAGATACCTGTGTTACTAATGGGGAAGCAGACGGCAAAGCGGAAAGACACAGAAGGGGAGAGGAAGAAAAAATCAGAACAATAGAAAGTGAGAAGGATTAGGGAACTTTGTGTGGTGGAATCCCAAAAAGGCCACCCCAGGGAACAGTGGCCCCATTAAGGATCACTTCCATTCACCACATCCGCTGTGCACACAGCAGCTGCCTCGGGCAGGCCAGCAGGCACTCAGGGCGCAGAGGAGAGATGGGGAGTAAATGACCCATGGCTAAGAGACTGCACACAGGTTCTTCAGGGAAGGGATGGAGAAAGCGGAATCTAATCACAGTTTGTTTAATGACCTAATGTCTATGAAAATGGACTTACAAGGAATCAGGTTACTTATCTCTTTTCCCCTTGGAGTTCTGCTCCTCTAATTAATTAATTTCCCACCAGCTGATATCAAGACCCAATTTTTAGGATGAAGGTCTTTTGAAATTCTCAACAAGTTGAAAGAAGAAACAAATAAACTTAGGCCTTGCTAATGACCTGAAATCTTCCCCACAGCCCTACTCCTTAGGTGAATACCATCACCCTCCAATGACGGCATCTATGCCCTGCAAACACTTGGGTGCACCTTCCAGGTTTAGCATCTTTAATAAAAATGTATGGCTTGTGTCATGTTTATTATAAGTAACCTGCTCGTTCACGCCACACACGCAAGGTCATGTAATGCTTTAAGCGGCTATGAGTAGAACTTACTGATTCTTCCTAGTAGTGTGCTGTGAATCAGTTCATGGTAAGTTGGATTAAAGGGAACACAATCATAAAAAATTGGAAGTGGAAATGACCCAAAGAAACATTCAGTTGCAGCCACCACTCTCTGCTGGAATAGCTTCTACATGGGTCTACTCCATATCGACCAGCTTCACAGCCCAAGTGTCTTCTTTGCTTTCCAGACACGAATGAATCTCAGGGAGGTGATCTCCTCCTCTCAGAGACAATTCCTCCTCTAGGTAGGAGACAATCTCGCTGGAATACATGAGCAGGAGTGCCAGGCCAAATGGACTCATTATAGGAGGAAGACAATAGTAGCTAAGTGACCTCCTCCTTCGTGGCAGCAAAAGCCTTTGCAAGTACAAAGTTCCATTCTGAGCCATTGTGGAGCTCTCCTTTATGTGTCTGTGAAACCTGTAAGTGTTTTACAAAAAGGTAATTCCTCACATCCGAAGCTTGTTTCCTGTCCCTCCAAGACTGTAGCCCACTCAGAAAAGCCAAGTATCTGACTCTACTTTGGAGGTTAGAGGGAGCATCAAGTCACATGACTGAGTCTGTAACTTTTGCACTCAAAGCTCCTGAAGGCTTATGCTTTGCATCATCTACAGCCAGCTGTTATCGGGGCTCGTGGGGAGGGGCACACAAGTATTTATGCACATCCAGGTTTATGTACAACAATATGAGGAGCTTTTTCAAGGCAGGCAGAGAAAGAAGCTGGCTGATCTTTCCCATGGTGTTTGCATCTCTGTAATAATGCAATAGTATAAATGCAAATAATTTCAGGTGCTTCAAGAGTCACAGCCAGATGTGATCAAAGGAAGAAATCCCATTTTAATTAAACAGTTCTAATGTTTCCAGCTGAGTAAAGGTCACTTGTTAAAAGAGAAAACAGGAGAGGAAACTACGGAGATGACAAGAGGATCCCGGGATGAGAGGAGATGGGAAGCAGGAGGGGGAGGGGAAGGACAAAAGATCAGGATTCGATATGTGTATGTACTGTTCCTCACAGAGACACATTTACTATGTGGCAGAAACACATGCTAATAAAAAGGGGGAGTTTTTCCTCCACAAGTCAAAGAATTTATAGTGGTACCTTGGTTCATAAATGGTTTTGTTTGTGATCAGTGTGGTTTGTGAAGGAAAGCAGTTGACAAAACTTTGTTTCTGTTTGCAAACTCTACATTGGCTGACTCACATGACCATCACCATCTTTCCTGCAAAAACACAAACATCGCCATCTTTTACAAAACCGTGGAACAAATGAAGCTCTTACATACTGTAGGTATTAACTTCAAGAGCCATAGCTCACGTGACAGCTCGGAGGGAGGGCACAGTAAGTTCTCTGCATCTGCAGGCCCCACACCCTTGGATTCAACAGATCACAGACAGACATTAGTTGGGAAAAAACTGTGTCTGTGAAGAACATTTATAGCCCTTTTTCTTTTCATTGCTCCTTATCCAGTATAAAAACCATGTTTATAGTGTTTACGTTGTGGTAGGTCTTGTAAGGATCCTAGAGATACATAATGTATGTGGTGGGTTCTTCGTAAACACTACAGGACTTTATGTGTGGGACTTGAGAGTCCATGGATGTTGTATCTCTGGTAGAGTCCAAGAACCAACCCTTGGTAGACACAGCAGGAGGAATTCTGTATGCAAAAATGAGAGCTCGTAACGATCACACTATAAAAGGAGACACTGTTTGAAGCTCCCTGGCTCCTGTGCCTTTCAGATTTTAAGGAATTAATGTCACTTACACCTGACCAAAATAAATCAGTGCAGAGAAACTAGTGGAAATCTGTGTTCTGTTGGAAACAGCGTTTGTGCATTGTTTGATCTGATGCTCATCGCAATCAGGAGAAGAACACAGGCATCAGGAACTGTGTTCCAGGGTGAGCCAACCCGAGGCAGCGATGATTGAGTTCTGATTCCAAGTGGATAAGGCAGGGCTCCTGTGGCCCCTGTGTCCAGCACAGTCTGAGATATTTTCATGAGTTTGAAACAGGAATAAGAAGCATGAAAATGAGACAGAAGCAAGCTTCTCCTGTGAGAACATGCTGAGTACACAGGCACTTCGGGCACCCTTGTTGGTCTGGGATTCCTACCCCAAGAGAGCAGTGCTTCCCAATCCTGGAGGAAGAGAGCCCAAAACCTGCAGGGGACTTCTGTAAAGACAGAGCTTGAAAGTCAACACTTCTGTTCTTCCAAGAAAAACAGCAGAGTGAATAAAAAACCAATAGTTCCTATCAGTTCCAACCAAGAACGAAGGCCACAGGACAAACCACTGCCCTGAAACCTGGAGAGACACAGATGGATACAGAGAGTCTTAACTTAGTGGCAGTGAAAACTGCTGCAGGAGCCAGCAACTGCTGGGAAAATAAAATGGTGGTGACTAATTGCTAGAAGTTGACTATGGCCTACCCAAGAGTTAAAACTGCTGGGGTCCAGCCTTCAGGGAGCCCCACCCCAGCATGGTGTGAAATCACCAGAAGACCCCTCCGGTTCTCAGGTATGCAAAAGGCAGCATTATCACCTGGTGCCATCAGCAGGCAGAGGGAAGTAGACTGAGGGTGGCCTTGACCCCTTCATGAAGGCCATTCCGCAAAGACCAGAGCGTAACCAATGGGTGGGGAAGGAAGCCCCCAACTTGTCTTCCTATCTTCCTATGACACTAAGAAGAAGCTCTGTTCTGGGGACACCAGTCCCACCCTAACAGGGTTGCCATGTGACAGTGGGGGCTGCCACAGAACGGCTGGGACCCCATTTAGGAAGCCATGAGCCAAGCGGGCAGCGCGCATGATAGACAGTCATTCCGGGCCTGGCAGGTGGAGGCAAGAGCATTTCTTTACCTCACCTGGGACAAACAGCAAGACTCTCTAAAAAACTGACTAGGGAAATAAAAAAGCTGAGGAGACAAAAGCAAAGGCACTGGATGACATTTTAGCTTCTGATGTCTATAACTACAGCAAGCAGTAAACACAGTTGAATCCAAGTCAGATAAACACAGAATCTCACACAGAAGGCTGATTTATGTTTGTTCCTTTTACTTGATCATGTCTGGCTTTCAACCCAAAATTACAAGACACACTGAAAGGTACAAGGCACAGGCTTCAGAAACAAACCAAGTGTCAGAATCAGATATAGCAGAAATACTGGAATTATGACAGGGAATTTAAAATAACTATGATTAATATGCTGAGGGCACTAATGGAAAAACTGGAAAACATTCAAGAAGAAGATGGGAAATCTGAGCCTAGAAATGGAAAGTCTAAATACGAATCAAAATTCCAGAAACCAAAAATACCTTAACAGAAATAAAGACTGCTTTTGATAGGCTTTGATACTAGACACAGTAGAGGAATGAAACAGCAAGTTTAAAAATGTGTCCATAGAAATTTTCAGACAGAAAAAGAAGTAAAAAATGAATGAACCAATCCAAGAACTACTGAACAATTATAGAGGGTTTAATATATGTATAATGGTAATACCAGAAGAGAGAAAGGAACTTTAGAAATACTGAATGTAATAATGGCTCAGAATTTTTCAAAATTAATGACATTGAACCAGAGAAGGAGGAAACTCAGAGAAAACCAAGCAGAATAAACAGCAAATAATAGTAACACTTAGGCAGTATGTCATACTTCAATTGCAGAAAACCAGAAACTACAAAAACTCTTGAAAGAACGGGGGAAATCGCCTAATCTATGGAGGGACAATGATGAAAATCAGATCGCAGTTGTCTTCAGAAACCACGAGAACAAAAAAAAGTGGAATGAAGTATTTGAAGTATTTGAATTATTAAAAGAATCAATAACCTAGAATTCCCTACTCAGCAAAAATGTCCTTCAGCAGTGAAGGAGAAGAACACTTACAAAACAAACAGAAACTGAGCGAATTTGCCAGGAGAACTGCGTAGCAAGAAACGTTGAAAGAAGTGCTTTAGGGAGGAAAACTGATACAGGTCAGAAACTGAGATCTACACAAGAAAAAAGCATTGCAAAACAATTACATGGGGACATAAAAAGTTTTATTTTATTTTATTTTATTTTATTTTACTTACCTAATGGCTAACTGTTCAAAATAATAAAAGCATTGGAAGATTTAGCAAAGGCAGCTTGTGAGGTAAGTAAAAGAAACACCACCTCGTAGATGCTCTGTCTGAATCCCAGGAACATAGCAGGCAGCAGAGACCCTTTTTCTTGATATTGAGACAATAAATCTAAAGGACTCGTCCCCAGGCACTGAAAAGCAATATTATCTTTTCTCAGTGCTTATGGAGACTCCTTAAAAAGTACTGTAGTAAGTAAATGCTACATGAGAAATCGAAAAACAGAACAGTTTTGATTATTTCCCCCCGAAGTAGAAATTTGCACTATTTGACAGTGAGTCTCTTACGGAGCTTGGAGGACTGTAAAGTTATGGCCGACTTCTCTCCCTCTCGGTCCCTGCTCCAATTCCTTTCAGCAAGCAAACAGTGCATTTCCAGCACTCTGACATGGGCTACTCACCTCAATTATTTTATTAACAGTCAACAGTTTTCACGCTTTCTGTTCGGCATTTTATACACATTTCCCTTGTGAACTTCACAAGCCCTTTTAAGGCACTGTTATTGTTGTTACTGTCATTTGAGCAATGAGTAAACTCAGGCTCAAGGGTATGCAGCTGGAAAGGTGCACGCTTCCACCCAGTCTCCAGGACCTGCAATCCTTCGTCCCACAGAGGAAAGGTACTCTGTGGGTATTACCCCACGTGCAGCCAAGATGGGTGTAAGCGCAGCACACCTGCACACACTCTGATCTTTAGCCCCTCTCAGCAGTCACCTGAGGCCACCTGGGGGCTTGTCATACCCAGTGCTGGGCAGCCTGCCTCTCCTCTCAGCAACAGCTGCACTGCCAGTGTATTGCCTGCCTGCTCACTGGTCACACTGAAGGGGACCCTGGCAAAGTGGCCTGGGGCACACAGAGCCACTGGGAGAACCTGAACGTGACAGTGGCCAGGAGACATGGATGTCAAGACGCACCAAGGACTGCCTGGCTGACGTCCCTGACACCACAGAGCTGTGCTCAGACAGGGGTCAGCATGCCCTGAATTTAAGGGGATGTTGGCGGAAGTGATAAAATTAAATCGGGGGGATAAAGAAAAAGAGTGTGAGATGAGACAATAAATCACATGCTTAATGCACATTTATATCCGAACGAATCCGTGTGGTTGAAGAGTTTCCTGTGACGTGCAGTATCTTCTGGCTACTTCTAGTTCCACATAGTCCCAAAGTCCTCAGCCCCCAGAGATTCTGGGAAGTACCAAATGCATGGCAGGCAGAGGGCCAACATTTCACTTTCGTTTGAAGCAACAGGGTGGAAAAGGAGTTCCAAAGAAGTAGATTCTGATGCTTCCATGACCAAGTATCCTAGAAGTGTAAGCTTTTCCTGACTCTTAATAATACTTTCCTTTAAATTCCTTGGAAATTCAGGATTTTTAAGAGTCACAATTTTTTGATGTATTTCTACTTGACAACAAACACTTAGAAAAGGGGTGCCATCTGTTCAGTAGCCAGCGTCTCAACCCTAAGGACTAATAACCCTTCCTCCCCTGTGGACGGTGACCTTTCCTCCCCTCACCCTTACGCTGCTCTTCCAAGCACTTCTCACACGGGGAAGCGAGGTGAGGCCTTGGATGGCACCAGCAGCTGCCCGCCTGCACTGGCCTCACCCGCTTTCACCCAGGATGCCCCTCCCTCTCGCCCATGTTTCTGAGGGGTGTATGCTGAAGTCTCTTTCCTAGGGTTAGAAAAGGGTGGGGATATCTCGGGACAAAACAATTTTTTTTTGAGTCATTAGCCTATAGATCATAGGAGCC
The DNA here is from genome assembly GCA_004027295.1 of Dolichotis patagonum. Classification (NCBI taxonomy): domain Eukaryota; kingdom Metazoa; phylum Chordata; class Mammalia; order Rodentia; family Caviidae; genus Dolichotis; species Dolichotis patagonum. The sequence goes on from PVJX010012493.1 coordinate 29,660, forward strand.
CTAGCTGAGGAGAACTGGCTGAACTGTGAGCTCCTTGAGAATCACAAGCGTGCAACTCAACACCCACTGCTTCTCCGAGGGTGGCTCATGGCCTTTCCTAAGGGAGATGTCAGCAAATGTTTTCATTTTTCCTGAGATCTAAGAAAGGATTTAGAAATCATCTGGCATTGGAAATCACGCCACCTCCTTCAACACCTGGAGCTGATGGAGGATCCCAAGCTCAGCAGCTCAGCAGCCTTCATGAATCACGATCAGCAAAAGAGACCAACAGCCCCTTGCAGTCTGCAGAAAAGACAGATGCAGAGGAAGCTGCCAGGTTAACCTCTCCAGCTGCCAAAGAAATGTCGACTAATTGCACCCCAGGAGGAAAAGGGGACAGATGGATTGATGGGCTAATGTCTCCCGTCCAAGTACTAACCAGGCCCGACCCTGCTTAGCTTCCGAGATCAGACGAGATCGGGCGTGTTCAGGGTGGTATGGCCTTAGACTGATGGGCTAATGTCATGAGCCCGTTTGCCATTAGGAGTTAGAAACCAGGGGCAATGGCAACAGTGTAGACCTCAATGATACACAGTGTTCTTAGTACTGAGTAGCATTTCGGCTTGTTTCTTGCTAGAAGACGTATTTATCTTTATTACATATTCTCCCATTGCTTCTGTGCCCTTTCTGTGATACCCAAGCAAACTCTATGAGAACTCAGCTGGTCACTCACTGTAAGCCCACACTTGGGGACTCACAATTAGAACACACGTGTGGGACCCCACTCTCTGATACAGACAACAGAGTGGTGAGGTGCCTACAACAAGGAAAACAGGATGGGAGTCCTGCAATGTCCAGAGGATAAAAACAGGATAAAATATGAAAAAAGGACAGAAAAATACATATCTAAGAGAGGAGATGAAATACAATGAAAAGAGAGAGGAGAGACGTCAGCAGAGCAGCAGAGGTCGCCGGGACATGAGAGCCTGTCTGGGATGATCCTCCCTCTCCGAGCACATCATCCATCGTCTTTCCCGTGTCTCCCAGGGCCCTTCCTGCCTGCCTTGTTAACCGATGTGTGTTTATTCTCCCTACTCTCAACCGTAAGAAACTTCATTTGCTAAAATGCTAGTTTTGATGACTGAAAGAACAAAGCTGATAAAGCAAACTTGATTCAACAGCCACAACAATAAAAAAATGATGTCTTTCAATGAACTCTGTTGAACCTCTAAATATGTGGTGTAATTGCCAAATTCAGATTGAGTAATTAGTATTTCAGTGACACTAAGAGGGAAAAGAATGCCACTCTCCATACAGCATGATGCACTTCTGAGTTTACAGTAAGCCAAAATTTCATGAGTGGAAAAAACAGGCACAAAAGTCAATTATGAAGCCAAAATAAAGATATTGAGAAGTATTTTTCAGGGCTTACAATGAGCCTTCCAGGGATGGCAAAGATACTGTTCTGACCAGAACAGGGCTCACAGGCAGGAGGCAGAGCACACAGCAGTTCCCGCCTTAGGGACAGGCATGAACTGAACCTCTGCTGGCCCAAACTCCACCCCTACCCATCACCAGGAGCAATCCACAGGGACAAGTGTTTCTAAGACCCTCCACTGTGGTCCAAAACAAAGCACAAGAGCATTTATAGGACAAAGATGTTTAGCACACAGCAAGTGAAAGTCAGCAATGTCCGGCATCCAAGCAGAGATTACAAGGCATATGAAGAAGCACAAAGATGCAATGCAAGATAAAGCAATGTATCAGTGGACCAAATGGACCACATGCTCTAGAACTGCAGAAAGGGTTAGAGTTTAGCAGACATGGACATTTGAAAAGTTAGTATAAACTCTATCCTTTGTGTTCAAAAAGTTAGCTAGAAACATAAAAGGTATTTTTAAAATATAGGATTGGATTACTAGAAATGAAAACTATAGTATCTGAGGTGAAAAATACACAGGATGATGGATGCGGCTCACTGGGAGAGCAGTGCCCCTGAATTCTCAGCACTACAAAGACAGGGCAAAAAGAGAAAGGAAAATGTAAGGAGAGAAAGGGGAACTAAAAAGGGAAAGAGAAAAGAAAGAAGGGGAACAGCACAGGAGGAACCACTGAAGTTTAGCTATCGCAAGAGAAAAGATTAGTAAATCTGAAGACAGAGCAATAAAACCACACACAATAAAATGACAGAAATGGAGAGAAAAAAGCAAAAAGAAAATGAGTTATATGAATTGAATGAAAATGGAAACACATGTCAAAATTGTGGACTATCACTAAAGAAGAAAAAATATAATTACTGATGGTCTTTTATAGAAAAGAAAGTTTTAAATTAATGTTCTTAGCTATGATCTTATAAAACTGGAAAAAAAACAAAGTTGGAGAAAAAGGATAAAATTATGTACAAACTAAGTAGAAGAAAGAAAATAATAAAGGTCAGGTTGGAAATCAATAAAATAAGAAACAAAAGCAATATAGGAAAATCAATGAAACTAAAAGTTGGTATTTTGAAAAGATCAATAAACCTTTACCAGACTGAAAAAGGGGGGAAAAAACAGATGACAGAAATTACCAATACCATGAATAAGAGAAGTGACATCATAGTGCACATATATTAAAAAGAAAACAAAGAATATTCTGAATAACTTTAGGCTGATACACTCTACAATGCCAATGCAATGGACAAATTCTTCATAGACAGGAGAAACTGACAATAGTCAAGAAGGCTTTCTCAAACAGCCAGCATTCTAACCAGGAGAAGGACAAGGGGGACAGAAAAGGGCAGGAGGAAAAGAGAGAGGGAGGACACCCAGGGTCAGAAAAGATAAAGTAGCAACCTATTTACAGACAAAACACAAATCCAAGGGATCTATAGAAAAGCTACTAGAAAATAAACATGTTAAACAAGATTGCACTATACAAGATCAATGCACAAAAACCAATTTTATTTCTACATACTAGCAATAAACAATGAGAAAAAGCCAATGAGACCTACAAAAAAGCTACATGAACCACTAAATAAATGTAAAAAAAACTGAAAGGTACAAACTCAATAATAAAGACTAATTTTATATCTATATTCCTTTGATGAACAAATAAAAATTACCATTAAAATCATCCATATGTGACAGCATACAAAAGTAAATAGAGATGACTGTGACAAAAGATGTGGAAAACCTAAACAATGAAAACTATCAAATATTTCTGAGAGAAATGTTAAAAGATATAGATGAATCAGAAGTACAGCATGTTCATGAGCTGAAAAACTCAGTGTTGTTAAAATGTCAGTTCTATTTCTATATTCAAAATGATTCCAGTGAAAAACCATAATGGGCTTTTAAAAATACAGAAATGGACACACATATCCTAAAATTCAGATTGAAATGAAAAGGGCCTAAAGAGCCGAAATCACTTTTTAGAAAAGATAAAACTGTACGACTAATACTGCTTTTCCTCAGTTCAGTAATTATGATACTGTTGTACTGGCATAAAAATAAACAGATCAGTGAAACTGAATTGTGTCTGGAAATAGACCTGATCTCATATCAACATCTGATTTTGACAAAGGTAATTAAATGGAGAAGGAACTTTTCAAGAAATAATGCCAGAATACGTCAACATATTTTGTGTACAAAGTGATTTGCACACAAAAGAAGATTTTCAATTTATATGTTCTATTATATGCAAACATAAGTTAAAATATATGAAGACAGATGTTGACCAATTGTAAAAATTAAAATTATAAACTTTCATAAGTAAATGTAGGAGAAAATCTGTATGACTTTAGATTGCACAAATTTTTTTTGATAAAATACCAAAGTTTAAAAAACCCATTAAAAAAAACTGACTTGACTTCATTATAACGAAAAACTTCTGTCTACTGGAATGTACTAGTACACTGCTTCTGGATGGGAGAAAATGTTTTTTCAAAGCCTGTATCTCATATACAGCTTAAATCCAAATATGCAAGAAACTCTTAAATTTCGATGATAAAACGAACAGCTCCATCAGGTAATAGGCTGAAGGTGTGAGCAGATTTCACTGAAGACAACACACATGTCAGGGTTACACGTGCGCAGCAGTAGAACGCGTGTTCAGCATGCAGGAGACACTGGGTCCATTCCTCAGCACCACAAGAAAACAGATCAGTGGAATTTTAAAACACATTCCGCAAATAATCACTTCTGGAAATGGCCTGTCTTCGCCACCCTGTTTGTTACATTAGACTACCACAAACTGGTCCTTAGAAATGCAAACCTCTATTCCTTGCAGTTCTGGAGACCAGGAATTTCAAACTCAAGGCTCCCGCAGACTCAGTGTCTCTGCAAGAACGCTTCCTCATAGACAGAGCGCCATCTTGGTACTGTAACATCACTCTGTGGAAGGCGAGGAGACCTCTCTTGGACTGAGCACCTACCTAACTGCAGAGCCTCCTGGTACCATCATACTGCAAGTTAGGGTTTCACGAGTCAATTTTGAAGAGTCACACAGTCCAGTCCACGTAGTCTTCATCAGGTACACGGAGAAACAAACTGGTAAACTCATACAATGGAACACTATTTAGCCATGAAGCATAATGAATCACTGATACTCACTCAAACATATACAAATCTCCAAAACTACACTGAGCAAAAAATCCAGAGAGAAACAAGAATGCACTTTACCTGATTTTACACTCATACGGCATTCTAGAATGCTCTCACCAATGCAGAGGAGATGCAGGAGAGAGGTGGGAGGAGGAGGAGAACTCTGAAAGTCATGGACAGACTTATTTCCTTGAGCGTGGCAATCGCCACAAAACCATTCATCACACAGTATCATTTAAACACATCTGTCTCTAACAAGTGTTGAAAATACAACACAGAAGAACACTTGGGTTTGTTTTTACATGTAAGGTGTTAAGCAAAGAATGTCTCACTTCACTCAATATTAGTGAATTTCAACCAAAAGCAGTTTCGGGGCTGCCAAACTACTAAGACAGTCTCAGAAAGAAAACAAAAAGCTAGCCCGGTATCATCCCTGCAGCAATATCCTCCCTGTGGGGAGAAGCACTGGTTTGTGAGACATGCACTCATTCATCAAATATTCCCACAGCCAGGCGGCACAGTGTACAACTGTACTTGCATCCCTCTGGGAGGCTGAGGCAGGAAGACCGTAAGTTTGAGCTCTGTCTGGGCAACTTAGCAATCTGGCAAGACCTTCTCAAAACGCATGAATAAAGGAATACACGAGGAAAACACTTCATGGCAAAAGTTTTTGCCACAAAACTTTTTTTTTGCCACAAAAGGCTAAAACAATGTCTTGGAAATTCATACTTAGCTGTTATTATCAAAAACCAGGTAACATTTATTATCCAGGGCCTTGGAATTCAACTGCAGCTTTGTTGCTGTTTTGTGTTTCTCCTTATTTTGTGGCATGAAGCGCTTCGTTGATGGGACTGTGACGGGGTGGGAGTGTGGATGGCCATGAGGAATCCTGTGTGAGAAGCCGTGCTGAAACATCATCGTGCTAGACGGGGGAACACCAGGGCAGGTGGAGATGCGAGTTCCTCCTTAGAGGCTTCCACAGACTGAAGGGGAAACAAGAAGGGACGTGCGCCACTGCACGAATGTGAACAGATTCCAACCAAACTGTCCAGGATGCTACAGGGTCACAGCGCGGGGAGCCTCTGCGGAAGTCAGGGAGGTTTGAGGGGAATGAAACATGCACAAAGACTGCAGTGGGGTTTCCAGACAGTGACAGAAACGAAGTGACCTCCAACTTCTCTTAAGTTAGTGTCTCAGTCAATTTTCTATCACTGTCACAAAGTACCTGACCCTGTGTAAATTATAAACAACAGAGATTTATTCAGCTCCTAGTTCCAGAGACTGGCAAACCTAAGTGCACGGTGCATCAGACAAGGGCCTTCTTCCGGCACCAGAGTGTTGCAGAGGGCATCACACGGGGAAAGGGAGCCAGCTTCATCCCCTTCCTTCTTTGCTAAAGCCACCAATGCCATCGTGGGATCCCCAATCTCGTGATCTCATCTGCTCCTTATCATCTCATCGAAGCCTCACGTTCAAGTCTCATTCAAATGACTCTGGAGATTATATTTCTAACACGTGGGCTTTGGGTAGTCACATGCAAACCACAGCAGGGAGTTATAAGGTCGGTCATGAAGAGAGATCATAGTGTTTGTAGGGAAGCTGCATGCTGAGACCAGAAACAGAAAACTAGCTGGGAAAGACTCCAAAAGTCCAGGTAAGAAATGGCATGGAGCTAAATTAAAACTGTGGCATTTAGGATGGAAAAGAGGGTAGAGACTTCAGAAGTACTTAGGATACTGAGTCACTCAGAGTGAATGGCTAATTACAGGTCCAGGCTGAGAAACGGCCGGAGTCCAGGGGTGAGCTGGGCTTCGCCTCAGAAATGCCATGGTTTCAGGAAGGAGGGGACGCCTTTGCAACGGGAAACTGTGTCTGAGATGTTCCAGGCACTGCCCCATGGACCAGTGCTCTGATTTGCAGGGCCCCTGCTGTGAACTAATGTGTCAAGTGTTGCAGGGCATGTCTCACACAGCACAGAGACTGCCCCACGGGGGAGCAACAGGTGGCCTTAGGGGACTTCAGCATGAAGGTTTAAGACAGAAGTTGCACGGGAAAGTCAAAGAGGAAAGTAAGAAAAATGACAGAATGCATAACCACACTAGAACATTCAAGAAAATTCTTAGAACACCAAGTTTCTTCCTGACGGTGCTCTGGGAAAAAGAAACAGTTGTGTCCTTCCAGAATGTCCATCTAAACAAAGAGAACAATGGACAGTTCCCTGTGACAGGTCCAAAACACATGACAGCCTCAAGATGTACACGTCATGTGTCATGACTCACTTGGCTCCTTAAGAAAGGACAATGCCTAAAGAAATAAGGGACCTACATATGGCACTGATCAACTACCACCAGAACCAGGCAAGCTCCGGTCTGCTATCTCTATAGACACATTCACCTTTTCTATAAAACGGAATCATGCGGTATGCAGGCTTTGTGTCTGTCTTCTTTCACTTAGCATAATGTTCCCAAGGCCCATCAGTGATGCTGCTTGTATATTCCTTTATTGCCAAGAGTATAATGTCATACATAAAAACCATGTGCTGTTTATTCGTCCATCAGCTGAAGGACATGTGGGTTGTTTCCAGATTTTGGACTGTTATGAATAATGCTGCTATGAACACTGGCATGTCTTTGAGTGGGCATAATGTTTTCACTTCTTGGGAGAAAATACTTACAAGTAGAACTGCTCGGTCCAATGGTAACTCTATGTTTGAACTCCTAAGGAATTACTGAACTGCTGTCTACCGTGTCTGCCATTGTACAGTTCCACCAGCAACACAGGAATCTTCTAGTTTTCCACCTGTTTGTCAACCTTTGGGGGACATTCCAATGCCGATTGTTTACTTGTTACTCCATCGGGTTGTTTGTTTTATTATTGGTGAGCTGTAAGTGTTCCTTGGACATAAAGTCTTAATCAGATAGATACTTTTACATATGTTCTCCCAGATGATAATGGTGGTCCACCTATGTCAGAGACTGAGTCAAGAGGGCTGCACACTCAGGGCCAACCTTGGGCAACTTAGAAAGTCCCAGTCTCAAAATAAAAATTAGAAAGAAAAACCAGGGAGATAGCCAGGCCTGCCCTGGCCTTAGTCCCCTGAACTGGGGGTGAGGTGACACTTTCTCCGTTAGATTTCCATCTCTTAATGACTGACACTTGGATTTTCCCTTGCATTCCTGGGTGACACTTCCTGTCATCCCCTTCCATGTAAAGTGGAATTATGTTTCAAGAGCTGTGGTCATAGCCTGGCAGTATCTTATAACTTTTGGTGTATTCTATTAAGTTCAAGAAAATCTATTCCAGAACAATTCTAAATCATCACAGAGTTAATGTCTCTCACAAATGCATTCCACTATACATGTATTTGGAATGATGCTATTCTACTTTAAAGGAAAAAGGCTTAAAAAGTATTCTTTTTTATTTTAAAGGTGTTTTTTAGCATATTCTGTATGTGGAATAAAAACTTCCTTTATTATACAAATGTTCACAGGTCTTGAGACTAGAAACATTCATATATTCCCTGAGCAATAGATTTTATTCCCTAATAGATATCACAGTCATATTGTGGCACTTCCCTTCTCTGCTGAGTCCCTGACCTCTGGAATGATGTTAATATGTGGGTCAGTTTTACAGCTACCTGGCAGATGTGGTGTGTTATAACTCCTTGATTACCTCTCACCAATTTTCCACTCACTTCAGTTTCCTTATACTGAGGAGGTTCCATTATGTTTGCATGAAAAAACTTTGGTTCTTATCCAGTTTGCCAACTCTACCTCCCACACCTCATGCCCCCCACATTCTTCCAGGCCTTGAGGTGCAGAGCCCCTGAACACCACAGAGCCTTCCAGAGGAGCCATGAAGGACAAAGAGAAACCCTAAGTTCCATTCTTGAACTGCTCAAGCTACCATGGGCACAGAGACCGTCTCTCCTTCCTGTGGTGGCAGGGAGTGACGTGAACTCCTGCCCTGCTGAATTTCTAGTAAGGGAAAGCATACTTAAAAATATAAACAAACTGATCAAATAATGCAATCTTAACATTTGTCAATTCAAGAAAATAACAGCAAAATAAATAGAAAGAATTTCGGGGTGGGGAGCTGCTGACTTTAAAGAGGAGGTATATGAATGCTGAGGCAGGAGGTTTGGCCCAGGGATGGACCACACTGGGAACCCGGAAGCACAAGTGCAAAGACCTCGGGACAGAAGCATCTGTACACGGAGGAACCGCAGAAATTGTAGCATCCTGGAGAAGCCCGAGAGGAGCCCAGCAGAGGCTTAGGCCAGGGGAGTGGGAGCAGAACCAGGGACGTGCAGGCTGAGAGGACATTCTAGTCCAACAGTATTGGAAAAGGAATAGAACTGTGGGTTTCAGCAGCCACAAGGGAGGCAAGAAGAGAAGTTAGAGGGGTCCAGAAGACAGAGAAGCCTTGGGTAAGGACAAAAGCGGCAGCAGCAAGAAAGGACCCGATCTATCCAGACACCAGGAGCAGAGCTCCATAGGATTCCCGGAGGACGGAGACTACCACAAAGAGGGCAGAAGCCAGGGGCTCTCACGTGGTGTGTTCGCCATTTTACACTCGTGCTCACGGAGTCTCCAGGCTGTAACTCTGGCCCTCGGGGGAAGAGACTGCCATGTGCCTCACTAATGGCAGGTGACTTTCTGTCACCGTAATGGAACACTTGACATCAGGGTTTGGAAGACTCGCAGTTTCACAGGGTTCAGTGTATTGCTGGCTAGGTCCGCTGTCTCGGGTACCCTGCAGCACAGAGGGCGGTGGACAGGAAAGCTGCTTACTTGTGGTGACAAGAAAGCAGGGCTGCTGAGCTTTCTCCTGCCCTCCTTCTAACTCTTCCAGGGCAGGTGTCTTTGCTCATCCACTGACCCTGCCAACCAGCTCTGCAGACTTCTTCACAGACACAGTCTAACACGGTAGGACACGTCCCCATTTGCACCTTACTAGGTGCTGAGGCATCTCTAACCAGCCAAGCGGACCATCAAGAGTCACCGGCAGAGTGCTGCTGTTGCCCGCATGGCGATGGTACCAGAAGGACAGGAGGGGTGCAGAGAAAGCAGACATCGGGGACACTGTGCCCATACACTGGCCTTGGGCAGCGGGGAGAGGTTCCATGGTCCAGGAGCATCGCCAACCACTCAGCAGCACAGGGTAAGCCCTGTAGCTGGGCCAGGGCGTGGCTGAGGGTAGCGAAGTGCTGAAGTCCCGAGCCATGCCAGGGCACAGGGAAGGCCAGCGAAGGGGATGGGGACCCTGAGGGGAGCCAGGAGTCCACTGGGGAGCTCCGGGGATGGCTAGAGACAAGGATGGGCTGCTCCTGAGGAAGCTGGAGGAGGCGCCGCGGGCCACGGTGAACCAGTCCCCAGGCCGGAAGCAGGAGAAGCTGGAGTCCTCCTGACCCTGGGTTAGGTGCGTGCAACGCTGAGATGGCAGGGGTGTGCAGAGAAAGGGGGTGGTGAACAACAGCCCAGTGGCCATCCCACCGCAAACCTCCGACTTCTTCATGGTAGGAAGTGTGAGGCCGTGCAGAGGACACAGCACAGAGAAAACAGCAATGCTCCAGGTAGCAAGGTGGGGGCACGGCAGAGATATGCAGGGTGTGGACTGGAGGGCCTGACCAGCAGTGCTGGTGGCCTGGCCACTGCGCGGTTAGTGACATCTGCTAGCTCCAAAATGTCACGTTCAGAATGAAGGCAGGAGAGGGGTCACCGGGATGGTCTGCCTCAGCACTGTGGGTGTCAGAGTGCACATCTTCTGCACTGGCCAGCATGGGAGTCTTGGCCACTTCAGGGCAGGGGCACCAGACAAAGGGAGGGTCTGGGAGAGGCTAGCTTCGTACTGCCTCCACAGGCGTCCGGTGGAGAGTTGCACACACCCCTGCTGGACCTGGGCTCCAGCTGTTGGATCCTCCTGAAGGTCAGCTGGGCCAGAACAGAAGGGAGGGAGAGGCGGAAGGATGGAAGGAAGGAAAGTTCACCAGGGAGAGCATCACAGCAGGGGAGCCTGGGACCCAATATGGTGGCACAGTGACAAGGTGGAAAGGGCTCGCTGAGGTCACCTGCTGTGGTGGGGCTGAGCTGGCTGCTCTGCCAAGGGATCCCTCCCGGAGGGAAACTTGAGACAGACAAGGAGAGCGGACTTGGCATGCCGTTCCAGCAGGTGGAGAAGTCAGTGGTGGAGGATGTGAGGAAGTACTAGGTGTCACCGAGAAAACAGTAAATGTTTAAAGTTGTTTTTAATTTGTTACAATAAAAGACTCATTGCTGTGAATGCCCCAACGTACCCTCTCTCACTCTGAACACGCTCATCCTCACTCTCTTGCTTTCGGGAGCACTTCTGGAAGCCCGCTTTTGTATGGTCAGGTGCACTGTCCTAGCTGCCCTTCGGTCCTGAATGGACAAAACATTTACTTTTCATGGCCATCCTGGCTCTGGAAAGGGTCAGAATTCGCAGGGTGCCAGGTTGAGTGAAGAAGGTGCACAAAAACACTCTGCAATGTTTTACAAGACTGCTTTTCTGTTAGGTGACATTCAGTGGCAGCTTTCACTGAATTTTTATCATACCTCGTAAAGACATTCACGAAAGAGGACATCTAGAATTGCATCAGAAAGTTGTGAAAATGGTGGGATAAGCATGTGCTAAATGGGGAGGGAATATTTTGGGGGAAATTATTAACAACATATGTGTCTTTCACTGTAAGAAATTCTTCCTGTTTAGACATGCACTGTACATTCTGGTCACAACTCGTATCTAGCGGTGTGATCTGCCACCGCGTAATTAAGCCCCAAAGCTTCAGTTTTACCCCCTGTGTAAAGAGAATCAGAAAAGTCTCGACCTTTAGGGTTGTGTAAGAACGAGTCAAATGGTATATCCAAACTGCTTAGTACAGTGTCTGAAAAACAATCCCTTTTAACTATTAATATCATCGTCACCACTTTTATAATTACTAGACATGAATTGGAAGTCACTGAGGACTGTCATTAACACTTGGAAGTTTGGTAAACACTGGTTGGATGGAAATCTGAACCTTGTAGAACACTAAGTTCTGAGAGGACACACAGGAACAGAGAAAAGAAGCTGCTGTCTGCCTGATGAAGATGAAACACAGCCCTGAGAAGCAGACTGCGAGCCTGACCCGATGGCACCGGACAGAACTTCCAGCTACTCAGGAGGCTGAGGCAGGAGAATCACAAGCTCAAAACCTGTCTGAGTAAGTCAGTGAGATCCTGTCTAAAATACAAAACTTTTTTAAAGGCCCAAAGCGTGGTTCCGTGGTAGAAGGCTGTCCTAGCATCATGCATAAGGACCTGCATTCTGATCCTAGGTTCCATCCCCCATCCACCACAGTCACATCCGGTTAGTTCAGAAATACAACCTCACCTCCCTATTGCATCACAAAAAAGCGAAGAGCATGTGAAAAAAATACAAAGCCACATAGCAGCTAAGCACAAAAAACAAAGTACCAGATACACAGGCGTGCATGCCAAGTGCTTTCACCCAGGGCAGAGACAAGACAGCAGGTGGGCGAGTACAAGGCTGATGGGAGGTCCCTTGGAGAGCAGTGGCAGCCAGCCTGAGGGGGTGGCACATTATAGCTGGGGAAGAGTTTCACTGTCCAGGACCAGCAAAGTTCCACTATGATCCCAGCATCAGACACAGACAGGAAGGAGAGGTGGGAGCCAGGCTGCTTATTGAAGAGATCAGAAAAGTCTGAAAAAAGCAAAAAAAAAAAAAAAAAAAACAGTTGTTTGAGGGCAATCTTTCTGGGCTGAAAAGTCAGCGTCCTATCTGCAGGGTTCTGGAAAGGCTCTCTAAGAACCAAGCAGGAACCGAGCAGCAAACAGGAGGGTTAGCAGAGAACTTTTCCTTCCTGCAGCTGTGTGTGGGATGTGCTACACCCCCGAAGACAGAGGCAAGAAAACCCACACAATGTAATAAGACTTGCACAAAGATGCCAAGTAATGACAATAAGTCCTCAAGTGCCAAGTTAGGAACTAGGAGGATATGACTTAGAGCTTGGTAATTATGTTGAACAAATTATGAAATAAGAGCCACTCATAAACTCAATTCTCCTACTAGTCCAGTGCACACAGAATATGTTCTTGAGATAAAAATATAAATGCAAAATGGTAGAAATGCTACTCATGTCCCGGGGGTTGGTTGTTGGGGCCAATAAGATAATATACCTAACGGCAAGCAGGTTACTCTCCTGTCTTTGTTGCATGGATTCTCTGATGCCTCCCGTGCAGAACTGGCTCCTTTCTTAGTAAATCACTAAAAGCCAGCTTGGCACTCAGCATTCTGTACTACAACTCATTTATAATGTATAGAATGTAATCTCGACATTCCATAGACTACTCTAACTTTCCACACTGGCTACTTCTTTTAGACACAAAACTCAAAATGTGCAGGGAACAAACCACAGTAAGAACACAAACCACAATGAAAACAGAGGCTGAGGGGGCTGGGGATTTAGCTCAGTGGCACAAGCGCCTGCCTGGCAAGCACAAGGTTGTGAGTTCAACCCCCAGAACTAAAGAAAAACAGAAACATATGTAATTGTTTGGGCTGGGGATTTAGCTCAGCGGCATTAGCGTGTTCTATCCCCAGCAGGCCCCCCCAAATTAATTTCCCACAAACTACATAATGTGAAAAGAAAAATATATTAAAATTTAGAGATATCTTTAAAAAAAACCAGATGCTGGGCGTGCAGTGGGATGGAAAGCGGAACTGTGTAGGAATTTCCCACATCTCCTAGGCAAACATGCCTGACTCAGACTACACAGCAGCTAACCAATATCCTGACTTATGGGGAGGAAACTGCAAAATCTTAGCTTCAAAAACTGTGTTGGTTACTTTTCTCTCACTGCTGTGACAAAGTCCCTGACACCCAAAATTAAGGAAGGAAAGGTTTATTTAGCTCACAGTGTGTGGAGTTTTCAGTCCATACTCGGCTGGCTCCAAGGCAGAGTGGCCCAGGCAGAGGGCAACAGCTCACAGTGGCCAGAGGAGAGCAAAAGCAAGAAGATCCAAAAGGGGGGAGCACACAGAGAATACTCTGACCCTTGTATTATATGTAGGCCACCTACCCTACAGTGGGTGCAGCACTCACACCCATAATCCCAGTATTGGACCATGTATCAATTACAAATTCTATAAGCCTGCTCCCAAGACTCTATGAGGCTTTGGGAGGACATGCAGACACAAATCATAGCAAACACGTTAAGACTGGCCAGTTGTAGTGGCACACACCTGTAATCCCAGCACTTAGGAGGCTGAGGCAGGAGGATCATTGCAAGTTTCAGACCCACCTTGGCTACAAAGTTTGCTCAAGGCCAGCCTGAACTGCATAGTGAGACCATGTCTCAGAAAGACAAAAGGCCCAGAGGGGACCAACTGCAAAACTGCTTTCAGCAACTACATACAAGATATACACCTCTTTCCCTGGAGAGTGGTTATTGCATGTGAGGGACCATGTGCCGGGGTGGAGGTGGAACCTACCATGAGTAATGAAGAGAGCACTGCCATCAAAGCAGCGAAGATAATGATCTCAGTATGACTGATGATGTCAGATTTATAGAGAGCCCCATCTCCTAGTCAACCTGCCTCCAGCCTGCTCTTCTGTTTACCCATCTACCTCCAAGTAGCCGCAGAAACTAAGGCCTCCCATCCCCATTTTACCATGCAGTAACTAACTAGCCACTCGCAGCTCATACTCCTGTGTTGGTTGGTGGGAATACACTGGGTGGTTTCCTTCATAACAAAGTCACCTAAGGACACGTTTCTCAGAACTGCACTCCTTCATTAAGTAGTGCATGACAACCCTTCATCCTCATACCTGCCAAGGAAGAATGTTTGCTCTGGAACTTGAGCAACAATGTTTCCAAGGTCCCCAAGTGGGTGAGGAGAAATCACCCCTCCAGTGTCTAAGTCTGGAGTCTACAAGCCATCTCTGCTGCTTCTCACAGCCGCCCACAGCAACAGGCCGATCTCTTTCTCTCTGAGGCTTCCCTGGGCTCCCTGCCACCACCAGTTCGCCAAGGTCACCCAGCTGTTTGGATCACCAGCCCTTCTCCGTCTCTCCATCCACCCAGCCCACGGGGCCCAGGCCAGCAGTGCAGGCACACACTCCAGTCTTCGAAGTCCTGATGGCTCAGCAGTGGGGGTCAGACGCAGAGCGCTGACCACACAGCCTTGCTTTCTGGTTACCTCTCATGCCCGTTCTAGTAACAAACTGTGTACTCCAAGGAGTACTGCTGTCATAATCCACTTCCTGTTACCATGACTGAATGCCAGAGACTGGAAATTTATAAGGAATAGAAGTTTATTTAGCTCACAGTTCTGGAGGCTGGGAAGCCCAAGGGCAGGGCATCAGTATTTGCTAAGCCATCAGTGAGGGCTTTCCTGCTGCATCACGCCATGGCAGAGGGCATCACCGGTGAGCAGAGCGCGTGTGCTCAGTGGGCCTCTGGTGACACCATGGCCTCCACTCTCAGGACCTCGTCAGATCCTCATGACCTCATGAAAGTGCCCCCTTCAAACGCCATTATATATAAGCTCAAGGCTTAGCCACAAACCTTTGGGGACACACAAACCATAGCAGAAGCCACCCAATTTTTCCTTTGTCTGCATCATGTCTACTCAGTAAGACTCATCCAGAACCAGAATGCTACAGTTTTCCTAAGACGGCCTTTCAAGTCTGCTACTTGAAAGGACTCTTTCCCCAAGCAACCCCAACCCCCCACCCCCCACCCCCGGTACACAGTGCATAGGCTTCTCCTTTGGCCCCTATTTTGTTTTCACGGTTTCAATTTCTTTCCCTCCCTTTGGAGCACTGAGGCATCTTACAAACCCGGCTACATCTGATTATCGCCAGCCTTTGGCCTTTCCCCATGAGAACCCAATGACTTTCATAGAATTTCCACATTCAGGGCAAATACCCTAAAGCCATTTGCATCTCAGATCTTTACACTTCTAGCAAAGCTCCTAAGACCCACATCAACAGTGCAAAACAGCCTGCCAACTAAAGATTAATACAGTGCTCGATATTAGGCTTTCCTTTTTTTTATTAGTACATTTATCTACAGATACTCCCCAGCTGGTAGAAATAATCTACTTTTCTTCCTTGGCAGGAGCCTTCGGATGTTTGTAACTACCTCAGATATTCAGAACGTCACCTACCATCCGTCATCTCCTTGAGGCGGCCAGAGGATTCCAGAAAACTCCACCTTAATCCCCTGACTCCTGAAGCTGGACACCTCGGAGCTTCCAGACTGCTCAAGTGTAGGGCTCCTGGCTACGGCTCACAACGTGACGTGACCAGGTCTGGCATGTATCTCCCAGCATATCGACCCACTGGACAGTCGCCTGCCCACCTTTACACTTGAGTGGCCTGCACATGTTCTTTGTACTGCCTGAGATGCCCTCTCTATGCTCCTTCATCAGATACTCGGTCCATCTCCTTGTGGCCTTCACCCCAAAGCATGATGGATACACATTCCCTTGAGCGCACCCTGAGCTCTAGATGGACACCCACACCCCGTCAGACCTGATCAGAGCATTTCCTGCTGCATTCACAACAGTACAGAGGCTCCTGCCTTTGCTCTGTGTGGGAGGCGTTTGGTACGAGCTAGGAACATGGTAGGACTCCATGGAAATTTGCACAGAGGAAAGGCCAACCAAAGAGCAAAGGAATAATTCCATCCACAGGGAGCACTCCAGAAAGCCACTCCCTAACGGGTATGTCTTCTTTCCAGAAAGTTAAGTTGGTACCTCACAAACAGCATGTGCTCCATTTAAATTTCACACTTCAAATTAGGTGTAAAATCACTATATGAAAAATCTATGACATGATGGTTCAAACAACTGTGGGTCAATATTAAGATTTATAATACTCAGATTTTATTCACACTTCAGTATGGTCTATTTTAGAACATTACACTGTGTGTAAAAGCTGAGTTCTAAATATTCAGCTCCATATGAATGACAGCACAAGTTAGCAGATACTGATCATCATCCTAACACAGCATTTTAAAATGTCTCAAAGTGTGGACACACCAACTCCTGCATCATGTATTACTGCCGCGTATCAACAGCTGTTCTTTCACGAGTGACACACAGCCCTCAGCGTGGAGACAGCTCTTCCTCGATGATTAGTTTCAACCTACAAAACTCATGAAACAGCCCAAAAGCAAGGGAAGGGTTTAAACCTAAAGTTAGCCGAACAGTTGATACCATGACCACAACTGGCACTTCCCAATTCTGACTATCACTAGAATCTGTATCAGCTACTACTAGTCATTCTTTTTCTTCTGGCTACATGATCAGACTCCCTTCTCACAGCATGGCAGACCCTGGTCTGAAATGGCAGTGGGCTAGAGATTCAAGGGCACCATGGCCGAGGAAGATGTTGCCATCTCAGAGACTCCCAACACCACAAGGGACGTTATTAAATACAGCACTCTCCAACATCCTCTCCACTTCCCACCAAGTGCATCAATTTTACTTAAACCACAAGTCTTTTCTCTTAGGACAGGAGGCATTCTTGGATTCATGAACTATCACAGTATTTCTTTTCAAATCTTCATAATACACACACACACATGCACACGCACACACACACACACACACACAAAACACACACATACAATCTCTGAGGTCCTCCCGATTACTACCAAAAGAAGAAAGAATCCTCAGCATGGAAACTGGAATAGAACACTCTTGGCAGTAGAACTCGGGGGGAACAACACATGAGCCCCAGCATGGGGAACTCATTCCATGAACTGTGTCTGCTTATCAAAAGTATTAAAGGAATTTAATCACTGAACCAAATAGCGCACTCAGAAGTGCATACACACAAGATCCCAACATGGGAAAAATAAACCAAGATTTCAAATGTGAGTCACCATGACAACATTCTACCAAGCTTTCATTCTCCTGCCCACCCCGAGGGTATGAGTTGTATCCACAGGCACCTGGAGGTGCTCCAGCTGCAGGACGGGAAGGTGCTGCAGGATCAGGAGGAAGGACCAGAGAGGCCAGGCCTCCTGTAAGACAGAGAATTCACCACTGTGAAATACGCCACATTGTGGGCTGGGGATTTAGCTCAGTGGCATAAGCACCTGCCTTGCAAGAGCATGGTTGTGAGTTCGATCCCCGGTACCAAAAAGAAAAAAAGAAAAGAAAAAGAAATACACCTCATTAGCAACAGGATGGTTCTGAGCTGGTTACTCTGAGAAACTGCAGAAGCACAAGTTTTGGGAAGACAGCAGAAGTGACCTTATCCTATAGGAAACTAAAATCTACAACAGCCACACACACACAAAACCCCATTCATAGGGTGTCTTCCTCCGGGTGTCAGGAAGCCAGGAGGATTCTCCATCACAAGGAGCCCATGGGAGGGCACCAGCTTAAACCTGCATAACACAGCTTACCTTTGATCAACTGCTTTCCCCACTTACCTTTCCACAAGTGCCCCCTAGCATCCTTCCTTATAATTAGCTGATAATGGTGCCCAGGCCTAAATTCCAAGGTCCAAGGCCCCACTGGGAGCCTTACTTATTTCTCTGACCATTGCCCTGCTGTACGTGGGGTACACACACTATGAAACCTCTGGTTTTCTCTTGTTTGTCTTCTGTCGCAGGGCTCTGTCACAACTAAGAACTACAAATATAGAATTTTGTCTTTCTTTTTTTGTCTTTCTGGCATTTCTGACCTAAGGATAAAGAGCTGGGCATGGTGGTGTAGGATTCGAATCCCAGCACTGAGGGAGGCTAAGGCAGGTTGACTGCAAGCTGCACCCCAGCCTAGGCAATTCAGCAATTTAGTGAGACTCTATCTGAAAAAACTGTTTTTGTTAAAGGCTGGGGTGTATAGCTCAGTGTGAAGAAGCCCTTGGGTCCAATCAGCAGCACCACAGAATAAACTTTTTAAAATGCACCCCTGACTCAAGCATCCCCTGCGCCTCCTGCAGGGTACCATCAGCCCGATTACCTGAGACTCCCAGGTCAGCGAACCCTTCCTGAAAAAGTCACGCGCTATTTTTCTAACTGCAGCCCCACCCAGCCTGTTTACCACCTCTCCAATGTTGCTTAGAAAAGTCTTGCTTCCTTACATTTTTAAGCAGTCTGCCACTTCTCCTATGCAAAGAACCCTACATCCCTCACCTCACTTAACTCCGCTCCTTCTTTGTCCCTTGCTCTGATAGTCTGCTCCATCCACAACAGAACTCCTCAGTGCAGACAGCTCAAGAGAATGACCCAGATAGCTTCTGAACAGGTTGGAGCCTATGCAGTTGGGCCGGAGTCTGTGTTACTGGAATTGCCTCTTAAAGGGTTTTGGGAACTGCAGAACTAACCGGGTACCATTGTAATGTCAGGGCCACTGTTTAGATTGTTTATATTAAGGAAAACAAAAGTAAAATGGAGCAGCGTTGTGCCTCGGTTATTTTTTTCTCATTGCTGAGACAAAACACTCCAAGTTAGAAGAGGAGAGGTTTATTGTAGCTCATAATGTGCAGAGCTCCCAATGGGCCAGCGCAAGGCAGGGGGTGTGGCAGAGGTGATCACAGAGGAGCAAGGTTCACGACCACGCAATGGGCAGAAAGCAGCCCTTTGTGTCCCTCACAGCCTACCTGAACTCAGCTGACCCGAACTGGGCTGAGGACTCAGGCACCTTCGCTGACAGCTGATCTTTGGGACCCATTACTCCCCACCAAACTCCTGCACAACAGACCAGTTCCCCCAAATGCCAGGAGACTCAGACAGTACCCAACCTGTTCTTCCAAGACACTGTAAGGTCCAGCAGCACAGGCAGGACAGCAATTCCTAACAGGTGATGCACTTCCAACCCCCTCAGGGTTTAAGGCTGAAACACAGCCAGCATTTGTGAACCCTGGAGCACATTTTTGTTTGAATGTGTTTTCTCAGACTACAATCCTCATTAGTCCCAAATAAATGTGGTTTCCTTTGTTCTCTACCACACTGGTTTTTATTTGGGGGGAACATTTACAAGAGACAAAATTTGAGAATGCAGAGCTCGAATCCTTCGTGGACCCTGTGACATCCTGGCTGGTGATTCTTCAGGCTGGGAGTCCTGGTGAAACAGGACACAGGTGGAAAATAAACCAGGTAATGTGCTGTGAAAGAGCAAAGCTAGGCTCACCAGTTTTATTTGTGATTTCAGTTGAAAGGGAAAATCCCCAGGGAGTTTATTCACTACCTTTCCATTAACTTTCCCTCGCCTAATTTAGCAGAACTTCCTTGGGGCAGCCATCAATGTCTCATCAACACTTCTCATCAACACGTTTGATCTGCAGAGGGTAAATAAGGCCCAAGGCAAAGAGGTCCGGTCAGGAACACATGGCCCCGGCAGAAAGAGTTGCAGGACTCAAAGTCCTGGACTTCTCCTATAACTCTTCTGTACACTCAGATTCCGACCCACTGGACCCAGAAGGCTCACCTGGGGTGCTGTGTGCCCATCAGCCCCACAGACCCTCCAGTTGCCTCAGTGGTCTCCGCTCAGCGGCTGTGGTTACTGCCTCTAAATGGCTCTTCTTTGCCTCAGGGACTCACCAGCTCCATACTATGCGGGATTTTATCATTCTTCTCCCAGGAGAGCAGCTGCATTTTCATAATAACACAAAAGCTCTCAACCTTAAAACAATCAGAGTAGCTTCCAAAAGGTACCTCAGAAGGACCTGTGTACTTCCCTTGAGGGGATTCCAGTTCCCTGCTCAAGACAAGCAATACAGGGAAGGGAGTGCGAGGGTGTTCACACAAAGCAGAGAAAGCTCCTAGGAAAACTCTACTCGCAAAAGAAATCTGTCAACTAATGTTATCATTTTGATCCTCCCAAAAGCACAATAAAAAATTATGTGAGCTTTGAACAACCTTAAGCATCTTGTTTAACCTCCCCATTTGAGCCTTTTCAACACTGTGCCGTGCTTTGCAGTAGACCTTCGCCCTCC
>PVJX010012494.1:0-30608 GCA_004027295.1 Dolichotis patagonum
GTCTACTTTACATGCTTTAACTTTGTAATTTGAGCAGCTATTTCCAAGAAGTCAGTATGTAATTAGTCAAGTAATAATTTCCTAGGTTTTATTGTTGTACTTTTCC
This sequence comes from Dolichotis patagonum, assembly GCA_004027295.1. Lineage (NCBI taxonomy): Eukaryota > Metazoa > Chordata > Mammalia > Rodentia > Caviidae > Dolichotis > Dolichotis patagonum. The sequence goes on from PVJX010012494.1 coordinate 107, forward strand.
TTTTTTCCTTGGAATGCTGTATGGTTGCTACCCTTTATTCTGTTTTATTTTGTTTTGTTTTTTCCTCTTTAAATAAAATTATTAAAAAAAAGAATAAAGGGCTCCAATACTTATTGGTCTGGGTAAATATTTTCAATAACTGAATTGAGGCCTTTTTCTTGTAGAATAGAAAAAGCACAAAAGGTAGTAAAAGATTTGGTGTCAAGTATCATCCCCAGATTTGGACTTCCTAAGAGCCTGCAGAGTGAAAATGGGCCTTCTTTTAAAGCAACAGTCACATGAGATGTCTCAGGCACTAAGAATTCTCTGTCACATTCTTTGTGCATGGAGACCACAATAATTAGGAAAAATGGGGAAAATGAAAATGAAATGAACTCTGAAGAGATATCTTTGCAAAATGATTCAGGAAACCTACCTACAATAGCATCACTTTAGTTATTATCAAAGTCAGGCATACATCTCAGTCCGTTTGGAATTTTTTGTGGATGCCCTTTTCTCACTAATGATTTTATGTTTAATAGAGAAACAGATGCCTCAATAAAAGGTATCACCTCACCAGCTAAATTCCAACAGACTCTTGAATAGCTATGGAAACTCTATCTAAAGTAAATGGAAAGTCAATATTCTGTTCTGGAGATTTGGTACTGGTAAAGTCTCTTCCTTTATTATTTGGCCTGAACTTCGTTAGGGCCAACTTGGAGCAGACTATATATGTGGAGGACCACCTGGACAGCTCTTCTTGAAAGAAGAGAATTTGTCCATGCATGGACATGTAAATAGCTGGCTAGGATACTGATCTGTCTCCTCAGGGCTGTAAGATATGCAACTGGGTCTAGCCAAGGTACTAATGTGTAGTCTTTGAAGTAATGCAACAGGTTAGTGATGTCCCACCTGTAGCTCCCAGGTAGTTTATGTGAGCTAGGCTGAGTAATGCCATGTTGTCTGCTGAGACTGAACTTTTAGAAAGAAGCTATGACATCTCAGGTCATGACAATTATACATCAAAACTGAGGCACTGACCCCAAAACACTAGACACTGACCCAATCTGTGATATGCAGATTATTGTTTCTGCATCCTTGTCTCTCTCTCTCTACCTGTCTCTCTCTCTCTCTCTTTCTCTCTCTCTCTTTCTCTCTTAGTCTCAGAGATGATTTAAGGCCCCTTACCCAGCCCAGCTCACAGCACTCACATACTTTCCACATTTCTCTCAATCATTCACACCCTGAGGTACTCCCTGTCTCATGACTTAATAAAAACCTGGGCTCAGCCCTAGGTTGAGACCTTTGTTTCAGCTATCCATTATTCTAGCTGAACCTAGGGCCCTCTTAGCTCCTCCGCAACTACAAATACACCTTAGTATTGTTATTTTCCTCATGGATTACACTGAAAGTGTTACTTTGGGGTTACTTATTGCAATTACAATAATTTTTCCCTGGGATTATGAATGTGGACTCCTCCAGAACACAACAAGTTCTAGAAGGGATCTCTATAGCTGTACATTACAATCCTGTCAACTCTATTAGTTGTCAAGGTAGCATGTCTGAATTACTAAATATACAACAGACTCAAGCCCTGAAAAGCAGAGAAAGTCCCTGAGTGTGAGATCTTGGGGGCCACAAATTCACAGTGGCTAATATTCATACTTCCCTAAGGAATAAAATGGAGGTTTGTGATTATTGGTACCACCCATTTGAGATTTCCTATTAACTTTTTCAACATAAGCTATTCTCTTCCACCCACTAATATTAAAGCTAAAACCACTAAGTCTAAAATACACCCCAGGGCAAGATCCTTCACATATGATCAACTCCACCCTCTTGAGTCATCCTAAAATAATACTTGTGAGTTGAGTCACACATATCTAAGTCCTCTTTTGACTTCAAATCTTTTTCTAGCTCCATCTATCACTGTATACACCCAATAAATAGTGGCTGTCTTGGAGTGTCACTTTCTTGGCTCATCTGGAGACATTGACTTCCTAGTCACTCATCATGTATTTCTAAATTTGTCTTTTTCTTATTTTAACCTCTGTTGTAGTCAGGGGTTTCAAGAACAATTACATACAGGATACACAATTTATAGAATTTTTTTATAATGATAACCCAAGGATTTAAATGCAAAGAAAGTACAGGAAATCTTTCCACAACACCAAAGACCTTATAAAATCCATCCAAGAGCCGGAATGCCATGATAATAACCTGCATAATACATCTGAAGACTTAAAGCCCATGACAATGATTCATGCAAGTCTGTTTCATGGTTCTACACTGGGAAGGCCCAAAGGTCAGCTGTGGAAGCTAGAAAGTCTGTGCTAGTAAGGTGGAAGTTCTGTGTAAGCAGGTTGAAGGTTCTGTAATGGAGCCAAGAAGTGATGTTCATAATAAGGACCAGGGCTCCCCCCAAAACGACCGCAGCCATCTTCAATGAAAATGAGGTCATGATCTTCTCTCACAATAAGAACAGCCAAGTAGCAGCATGAGAAACTTATCCTGGAGATTAAACATCACACATCTTCCTCTCCAAAACCAGGAAGTCATGATTAAAGTAAAGACCACAGCTCCCCCAAAGTGAACAAAAGACATTCTCACCAATGAGATCCCAAGCTCCTCTGATGATAACAGCTGAGCTCATATCACAGGAACCAGCATGACAAGCTCCTCCAGGAGAACCAATGGATCCAAACAACAACACCACTTTGGAAAACACATATACCTACTCTTCCTCTCCAGGTCTCCTTTTTATGCTGACAGCAGTTCTCAGGTGGGCCATCCATGTTCAGAACCATGCTGATTCAGTTCAGCTGTTGTTTAAATTGACCACAAGTTCCCAATCCAATACATTCTCTCACTGTACACTTAACAGGCAATTGGGACTGTTGGCCAGGTCCCTGATATTTGGTGCCCAATGTGGGAGAATGCATGATAGTCCCACCACAATAACCAGTATCCTGATGGTGGCAATCCAACAGACCATGTGTGACCAATTTAAAGGTAAGCAGAACATTTTACTAATTTTAGTGCTCAGACACAACTAACAAATAGGAATCTATTCTAAGAGTCTGTTCATCTAGTGTAACAATTGATCAATTGCATTCTTTATCTGCAGAAGAGAAATAATTCAGGCTATTTATTATGAAGCTGTTAAATGATGCAGAGATCAAAGCACCCTCAAAACAAGTTTTTAGAATACTCTCTCAGATAGATAAATTCTATCTTTTCTTTCTCAGAATGAGTACAGCCAATATGATAGTTTGGGATAAAATACGTAAGAACTTTTTTATTTTAAAGAGAATAAAACAAAAGAGGACAGAACAAAGCAGATCAGAACAACATATGCAACACAGCACTTTACAACAAGACAACCAGAAATTAACAGTAGCTATCATAATATCTCTTTCTTTGCTATAGTTGAACATAGTTTCAAAGAACTTTTATGTAGCTACAATGCAAAATAAAAAAATCCACTGGAAAAGTATAACTATGTATAGCCTAGTGAAAGTAGCCCTCTTGTCCTTGCAACATACCAAAAAAAGTAGACCATCAATTGTTTAACATTACAGTACACTGTAACTGTGCTGACAAAATGTTTATCAATGAGTAAATTGAAATGAGAAAGAGCTCTGATGTAACCATAATAAAGGAGTCATGTAACCATGATAACTTCCCTCCCAATGGACTGCTGGATAAAACTGAAGCATATTTAAAAATATGAATAATCAAATATATTCCCTTTTGCAAGATATTAATAATGAAATGCGAAAACATTTCAATTTAATCACATACTCAGCTTCGTTCTCCACACCCCATTTGGAAAATAATGTTTTTGTTGCAGTGTATCCTACAGTACGCCTTCCTCCATACCAGGGACTCAGATCAGAGTCCTCCTTGCCCTCCTCCAAGGAAGCCAAAGAATAGTGACATGAGATTATATCCACAGGCATTATGCTTCCCAGTCACTAAAGAGATCAATCTACAGCACAAGGCTGATAAACCCAGTATGCACACAGTTTTTAATCTTCTACTCTTGAAGGAATTGAGGAAGAATGTGTTTGACAATGCAGTCCAGATTCCTTATACTCTTGATTGTTTGGATAACATAAATCAAGGTTTTCAAATGGTTCCAAGTGATGTATCCATCTTGCCTGCATGTGCCTATTGACAGCCCAGTTCCTACATTTTGAATCATATTTAAAAACAATCATTTTAGAAGAAACTCAGAATAATCAAGATAGAGAAAATAAAAACTCAAAACCTATTACTAAAGAAATTCTATCTGGAATGGCTAGATATACTGATTTAAAGGTTCAAGAACATGTCCTGCCTATTCTTTTCACACAATGCAAAGAGCTGCTATGCCATGCTTGGATTTCTGTCCCAGAAGATGGTACACCCAAAGAGTCCTTTACCTACATACTCCATGGTCCTATAAAATTTATGCCCTATTTGTAGATAGATTGCAAGAGGCTATAAATAGATTTCTCGTGACAATGAAGCTAAAATCCTCTTTCATCATTTAGCATATGAAAACATCAATGAGGAGTGTAAACAAGCCTTAGACTCAGTGCTTCATACTAAAGATTACTTATATAAATCATTCCAAAATATTGGGTCTACCACTCATACTTCTGCATTCATGGCACAGGCTATATCCCAACTTCTTACCCATAAGTCTTATATGATTAAATGTTTTAATCATGGCAGACAAGGACAGACTGAACAGTGCTGCCCAGAGCCTATAAAGGTCCAAGACCCTTCAACTACACAGGCTATTATTAGACCAGGCTCTAATTTACTGAGTACCTTAAGTCTGCACTGCATGAAAGGTTTTCACTGGGAAAAAGATTGTAAGACTAGATTTTATAAGGTTAGCATACCCCTGCTTCAGGGAAACAGAGAATTGGCCATTCATTGGGGTCAGGCATAAACACAGGGGACAGTATCAAAGAGTGTCCTGCTATCCCAGGCACAGTTAAACCAGTTATATCCAGTACAAACTAGACAAACATCAGTTTCTCTGCTGGAATGGGTAAAAGGTGAGACATTATGTTTCTCCTCTGAAGAACCACCCAAAATGCAGGATTAGACTTACCAGCAACTTCCCATATTCATTTATTGGGAAGGAAAGCCAGTTTTAATTCACACTGGAATGTATGGTCCATTACAAGAATGGACCATGGGATCAATTATTGGAAAATCAAGCTTAATTTCTAAAGGACTTACTGTGATTTCTACTATAATAAATGGTAATTGTCATCAAGAAACATCAATTGTGATATGGTCCACTGACATCTGGGTGATTGAACCTGGTGATCTGATTGCTCAGGTTTTACTAATTCTGACAATTAAATCATCTGCTACTCTCTACCTCTCACACAGATCTGATATAAATAAGCATCTGAGCAGGGAAATTTACTTTTCTCAGAATATTTCTGTTCATAGACCTACTCTTCTATTAAATTAAGTAGAAAAACCTTTACTAGACTGGTGGATACAGGAGCTGATGTCACTAGAGTCAGTAGCAAACCTTGGCTTTTTGCTTGGCTGATGAGATGATTCCAAAGCTTTGACAGGCTTAGGCTTTGCTCAGTTTGTCTTGCAGAGTGCTCTTTCACTTTCTTATAGCAACTCTTATGGAAAGATAGGCATTATAATGCCATTTATTGCATGTATTCCTGTCAATTTATGGGGCAGACACCTTAAGAAAGAGTGGGTCACTCTCATAGTTACTTCTGCTTTTCAGAAGTGCATATCTCCCACTAGTAAGATGATGGATGAGATGGGATATCACAAAAACAAAGATTTGAGTAAGAACTTACAGGACTGTACACTTCCATTTGTGCCTTTAATACAACAAGGTTGAGCTGGAAAATTTATAGGAGGGGACAGTGGCAGTTTTCTCCCTATTTGTGCACTGCCAATTCACTGGAAAACTACAAAGATTAAGTGGTTTCCCAATGGCCTCAACTCAGAAAAAGTTAAAGATCTTATCAACAGTAGTAGAAAAGCAGCTATAATTAGCCAACCTTTAGCTATTTGTTAGCCTAAATAATACCCTTGTGTTTGTAATTCCAAAAAGATCAGGTAAGTGGAGACTAATACAAGATTTAAGAGCTATGGATGATTGCATACTGCCAATGGAGGCATTACAACTTGGTCTACCTGGCCTATGATTGTTATTGATCTTAAAGACTGTTTTTTATATATTCATCTCTTTCCTCAAGATCATTTTTTTGCATTTTCAATACCTACCATTAACTTTCATGAGCCAGAAAAGCATTTACAATGGACAGGGTTCCCACAGGGAATGGCAAACAGTGCCACAGTGTGCCATTTATTTGTAGCACGAGCTTTGAAAAGATGTAGAATTCAATTCTCTGAAGCTTACATTATCCACTATATGGATGACATCTTACTTGTTAAGTCATCTAAATCTAACTTACTGATGCTATTTGAAAAAGTCAAGAGAGATTTACTTGCTTTTGGCCTTTAACTAGTACTTGGCAAAGTACAAATGATAAGTCAGAGCTATTTTGGCTTTATTATTTCTGAAAGAGTATTTGAACCACAAAAGATTCAGATAAGGATAGATAAACTACAAACTTTAAATGATTTTTTCTTTTTTTATTTTAAAGAGAATAAAACAAAAGAGGGCAGAACAAAGCATATCAGAATAGAACAACATATGCAACACAGCACTTTACAATAGGACAACTGGACATTAACAGTAGCTATCAAAATATCTCTTTCTCTGCTATAGTTGAGCATAGTTTCAAATACTACAAACTTTAAATGATTTCCAAAAACTATTAGGAAATGTTAATTGGCTGAGGCCCAAATTAGGCATAGCAACTTATCAGTTACAAAATTTACATAATATTTTTCAAAATGATATAGATTTAAGTTCTACCTGATAAAAAATAAAAACAGAAGTGGCCAGATAGGAACTCAAATTAGTTGAAAAATGTTGGCATTCTAGGCAATGTTTCAGAGTTGATGCTACTCGACCTCTTTATTTATTTGTGTTACAGACCCCTCATTCTCTTACAAGAATGTTAGGGCAATGGATTAACAAGATTCTTTCTCATATGGAATGACTGTTCATGCCAAATCTAGTAAAACTCTCCAGTTATATGTAGAACAAATAACAAAAATAGTGATTATGGGAAGAAATAGAGCATGTCAGCTCTTTGAAAATGATACAGCTGTTATTGTAGTACCACTAGATGCTCAACAGAGACAAACCTTGCTCCAAACTTCCCTATTCTGGCAGGTAACATTTGTACTTCCCTAGAGACAATAGATAACCAAGTGACCTCTTCTTGCAATTCTTCCTTTGCATTTCTTTTATTCTCCAAAGGTCACTCATTTTCAGACATTGACAGGGACCTCTACTTACTTTACAGATTGTTCTTCTAGAGAAAAAGCAAGTGTCTGGAGCTTCTCCTTCCAGAACTGCTACTCTATGAATGGACATTTGGCACAACACTCACAGATAAAGGCTATCCTATATGTTTTAGAATAATTTGCAAAACAACTCCTTAATATATCAAGTGGCTCCTCATTTTCAGTATATCTAACCCAAAGTATTTAAGCTGCTCCTATTAGCTTTACCACTGAGCCTAATTTATTAAAACTATCTTTAAAATTATAGAAATTTTTATTTAGTAAAACTGTACCATTATTTATTGCCCATTTTAATTTCCCATGTCTATTATCATTGGAAAATTATAAGGCAGATGCTCTTGTCAACTTGATTTCCATCTTTGACAAAGAAAGACAATCCCATGAGGTTTTAATCAATATTCTAAAGTTCTGCAAAAGTAATTTAAAATTGCCAGTGCTCAAAATGGACAAATAGTGATATCATGTCCTTCCTGCCAGCTAATTCCCAGGCCTATTCCTCAACAGAGTTGCAGTCCAAAAAGTCTTAGAACCAGTCAATTATGGCAAATGTATATTATCCATATAGCCTCTTTTAACAAACTTAAGTATATTTATGTCACTATAGATACCTTCTCACATATGATTCATGCCACCTGTCATTCAGGTGAACAAATTCAACATGTCATACAGCATTGAGTATCCATCTTTGCTAAATTAGGAATGCCACAAAAAATAAAAACTGATAATAGTCCTACCTATATTAGCAGTCATTTTCAGAATTTTCTTGATAAGTGTAATATATAGCATGTTACATGGATCCCCTATAATCCCTAAGGTCAAGCAATAATTGAGAAAGCTCATCTTAAATTAAAAAGTCAGCTAGCTAAACAAAAAAAAAGGGAAAGGGGAATACAAGATCAGAACTTTCCTCAAGTGTATTTAAATTTTGCTGCAGATGTTCTAAACTTTGTGAATCCTGCTCCTGATTCTTATTTACTACCAACCATGTAACATTGGAAACAACAATCTACCCACTCTCAGAGATGTTTAACCCCTGTAGCTTGGCAGGACCTCTAGGCAAGTGTTTGCAATTGTCCAAGACCACTCTTAATTTGGGGCAGAGGATATGTGTGTGTTCTCACAGGAAATAGAGAGATATTATGGATTCCATCCTGATGTGCATGCCCATGGATGGACCAGCTCCATAGGGGATCACCAGCATCACTCCCAAGTTGAGAAAGACCCCAAACCTATGGTTTGAGCCTTCTAGCACCTAAGCATCAGGATTCCTCCTCTCTCACAATGGAAAAGGACGTGCTACCACCCATCAGAGCAATACCTTGGACAAAATTCAACTCACCTACACAGCATGTTAAACCCTGTACCAAGACTGCCAACAAGGAAAGTGGTAGCAATTGTCTACTTTCCTAGTAAGGCTTACAGCAGACCATTCATTAGTTGCCATCCTAATTAATGTCCAGGGTTTGGTTCAATCACCTGAATGTTGTTGTTGTTGTTACGGCAATGTTTCTATTCCTAACTGCTACATTGCTCATCTCCTAAACATAGTTAAAATTATCTTTAATAATTTGTACCATTTGAGAAAACTGTTACATGTGGCTAAAACAACAGTTTTTACCATCAGATGTGACTATCCTATAAATATAGCTATCAAAACAGCAATGAGTAATCAGTATATCTGGAAATTCCAGTCAGGTATACTATCACCCAGAACCTATTTTAATAACTGTCTTTGTTTTCACTACTGTAAAAGGCTTTATTCCTTCTGATTATTATTACAAGAGATCTCTTTTACTTGATCTACAAAAAAGAAGGTTCTGAATAGTATATATATAGTTACAAACTTAAAAACTATAAAAGAATTATTATAATTCAAATTAGCTAAAAGATATTTAAGTGCATTCTGATTTTATAAAGAAATTGTCTTTTGTAAATTTGCTTATCCAACTATAAGCAAAAGTTTTCTTTGGGCTCAATTTTTATTTTTTCCTACAATTTTGAATTTTTGATACATTTTTTAAATTTAAATTGGCTTATACATAAACATCATTAAAATTAAATCATGTTTTCACGTAATCAGTCAGCTATCAAAATGAGGGTAAAATTGGTTTTTTAGATATAATACATATATTTGTTTATGTATTACAACTCAAAAATCTCTGATTGATCAAAATTATGTGTTAAGTGTTACAATTTGGTTTTCATAGATTGTCAGAAATTTGTTAAGGTAATTAAATGGGGACCCTTCAGGTGTGGGGGAAGTATTGAACTCCAACTAATGAATAAGGAAGCAGCTGCCTAGAGAAATTTCTCCAGTCCTTTTTCATTGGTAGGAGCCTAAATAACCTCCATAACTATATGGGAGATACACTAATAAATGTTCTTCAAAATATATGTTGTTGTGATATGCTTGCTTTGGTCATCATCAAAAGTTTATTCTATACCAAGATTGAGATTTAAGTGTGATACAAAAATGTCATCATGACTGTTATGCTAAAATATTATGTATTGCTTTTGATCTCAATTTATCTCTGTAAATCTATGTAACTGTTGTCAGCTAAAACTACAGGGTTTCAACTACAGCACCAATATTTGTTAAGAAATGAGAGTTTTCTGGCTATATTTTATATGTCAAAATGCTTGATATTCAGATAAAATTATAATAATTATGGTCACTGTCCCCACTACACTGCTAGTGTCATTATTCATTTCTTCTGAGTGTTCAACAACTGAGGTTTAGAGACCAAATCTAGAAAGGCAATTGGGCAAAGAAGAGAGTCAATATTTTGGCCCTGGACCTCAAAGTCAACAAGAACCTGTGACATGAAGGAACATTTTGTGTGACATCCAACAACTCTGGTGAGACACAAAATTTCATGGCCAAAGAGATTTCTGAGCCCCATGGGATGGGGGTACAGTGAGCACTGTGCCTAAGGAGGGTCACTGGGGGCAAAGTCTGCCATGTTTTTATAGAAAAATATTGGTCAAGGAAAGGCCATGACTCATCCTGATAGCTGGCACTGACAAAGGAGCTGAGGAGCTCTGTGCTTGATTTCAAGGTAAATTCTGAGGAGACTTAACTGACCTTGATGATAGTAAGAGGTTAATTTTAAATAGTGTGGCTCTCAGTTTAACTTGATCTTGAACTTCTAGCAAAATATATAATCAAAATATACATAAAAAGTCAGAATAATAAGTTATGTATAGGAAGAGGTTCCAATCGCTAACTTCTTTTGGCAGTTTACAGCTATGCCAGTAATTTGCCACTGATACGGTCTATTTAGAATAAACTACAATAATGTCTGTAAGAATTCCTAACTGCTAAACTATGACATGATATCTATCTGAGACTCAGATTAGCTCTCTAAAGAATGCTCCTGATCGCAGTCTAGTTTCCATTTACATTGACACTTTTCAGCTTGAAGTAGTTAAGATTAAATCTATACCTATTCTCCTCTAAATGCAGTTAGAGATACTTCTTCAAAGGAAAATATTAGATAGCTAAGTTATTTAAACATATTACAGGCAATAAGATAGGACTAGGCCTTGAAATGTCAGTACAGAAGACAACCATGGCTAGAGACACAATTACAGAAATAAAGGAGAGTATGGTTACCTCCACATGCAAAATAAAATCTTGACATTTTTACATTAAAATTTGTAAACCTGGTGGCACAAAGTACATATTCTCCATCAGAGCTTCTTTGGCAAAAGGACAAGACTGACAAGCACATCTAGGGCTCAAGTCTTAAAGAGGGACACACAACAGGGAGCGGGATATCCCATTGCAATTAATAACATTGGGTCACGGATTTGCTTGTATGTTAACAAACAATTGATCACCATCATGGCTGACTTCCCAGAACACAACCAAGGACAGAGGAATAATCGCAGCCTCATGTTTTCCCTTCATCCGTGCAGTGCATACATTCTTAAAGACGACCATGGAGGAAAGCCAACACTCCCAAGTGCTGAGATCAATGCAGGCTATAAAACACATGACATGGAGATCAACTAACAAAAAACACTCAAGAGGCTAACACACTGATATACAACAGAACCTTTCACAAACTCCTAAAAATATATTTGTTGATATGATGATGAACATAGCCTATATGCTGTTTTAACTGCTGCAATTACAAAAACAAATAGGAGGATATGTTTGGGACTAGGAAATGTAAATTGACAGTATGTACTAGGCCCTCATTACACTACCTGCCTTGTGGGCCTGTTTTGAAATGTGGAAATCACTTTTCTCTCTTAGTGAATTATCACCCAGGGGTGGGGATAGATCTTGGGTTGTTTCTTTTATTATGTTAAACTTACCCATTCTAGCACAGCCTCTATGCTGTTCCAAGAAAAGCACCCTAGCCCTTCCCCTTCACTGGCTAATCTATAGTGACTAGTTTAGAGTATGTTTGCTTCTGACCATTCTCAGGCATTGACCTCTCATTTCCCCATCATGTATTACTAAATTTGTCTTTTTTATATTTCTTCCTTTTGCTATATCCCTTTTACAGGCAGTTAGGGATCTTGAACAGGTCACTGATACGGAGTAGTCATTGCCGCTTGTCCCTTCATAGCAGTTAGGAGTACCTCTTTAGAGAGTTGAATAATATAGATGACTAAGTTAGGAAGAAATATTATAGGCAGTCAGACATATTATAGGTTAATCCCTAAAGGAAGTCAGTGCAGAAGATGAGAACACATTACAACTGTGGCTAGAGGTGAATGTGTCAAAGGCCAGGCCTCAACAATGGAACAAGCAGGCCTACATGGATCTTCAAGGCATAAGCAACAACTTGAACACTGTACTATGATTGGTATCACCTGGTCTAATAAAGTCTACATAGACATGAATCACCCAGATGAGTGACCAGGGCCTCCTGATGATCCCTTCCTAAAAATGTTTCTCTTCTTTCCACATACTCTTGCCGTGTGACCTATTTCCACAATGAATCAGTATTACCTAAGAGGCTATACTTGTAATCTTATTGGTTGATCATAGTTTTGACCCACATTATACCCACCTCATGATTTGTATCTATCTCATGATTTTCTTCTATAAACATTTCTATTCAAAGTGGGGTTCATACCAAACCACTTTCAGGTCCCTTCCTGTCTCTTAGGAGCTATCTCTTTCAGTAAATTTTTCCTAGTATTAAACTCCATTGTTCCCTGAAATCATTCTTTGATTTCACGTTACACAAACTTGTTGCATCTGATATCTAGCAGGTTGAGAGTTACACTTTTCCCTTATATCAGATAAGTTGTTTCAGTGAAGAGAGTAGCACTCCCTGATACACAATTTTTGAGAAATGGAATTCATAACTCAAAACCAAGAAAGCAGCAGTTGGTTTATGTATGTCAAGTGATCTTGCCATGGTCAACAAGGGCTCTAGGTTCTGACTGGCAACTCAAGTAGTTTAGGTACTTTAAAGTCCAATTTTTCAGACATAACAATTATTAAAATACTGGGCACAGTAGGGGTAGAACTTGAGAAATTCCTGAAGCTGATGCTCTTGTACATACCTATACCCCCAGCTACTGAGGAGTCTGAGGGAAGAGTATCCTAAACTTGAGCCCAGGCTAGGAAATTTTTATAATATAAGTAATAAAATAAAAATCATAAGATAAAAAGGGTTGAAGATGTAGTTCTTTATTCACAGGGATCAATCTCTAGGAACACACAAACACACACACACAAAGAGAGAAAGAGAGAGAGAGAGAGAGAGAGAGAGAGAGAGAGAGAGAGAGAGAGAGAGAAACAGGCTGAATGTCTAAGTTAAATAATATAGAAAATGTAGGGAATTATGGAAATCTGACATTTTTTGGGTACCAGGCAAATCAACATTTATTATTTTCAACAACAGTTTTTACACTTCAAGAAGGCTGCATTTCTGCAAAAACTAATCTGGTTCACACAAAAAAGGACACTATGTATTTTAAGGTCTTTGAAGATGGGAAAATCTAGAAATCGATTCTCCAATTTGAGGGGAAAAAGAGTTTCCTACAGAATACTAGCCCAGTGCTTCTCAAACTTTAAACATGCACAGAATCACTTAGCAGTCTTGTTAAAATTCAGATTTTGATTCAGCAGACTTTGAATAAGTCCAGGAGTTCAGCATTCCTAACAAGTAATCAGACAATAGTAACGATGTTGATCCTATTCCAAGTGTTGGAATATTGTTAAAAACAATTAATGGCAATCATTGATCATAAACTATTTACAATTCTATTTGCATATTATGTATTTGCTTTGAAATATCTTTTCATTGGTCAAATCTAACATCTTTGGGTTTTTATTTTGCATATTTTGATTCCATTTCACCTTTTTATAAATTCATTTCTACTGTATTTTACAATGATCAGTGGTGGATTGCAAGAAAAATTGGTAATTTACCAGAGATAGTTTGAGAAACATTGCTCTAGATCAATGAAGTTTTTGGGGGGAGAATATAAATTTAATTAGAAATGGTTTGATTTCTGTTACATATGATTCTAAAGCAGAATTTTAAACTTTTCTTTTTATTTATTCCATAAACAATAACAAAACTCAGCTAGGTAACATTATGACAGTTTCACCATACATTCAGTCACAAATATTTAAAACTTCTGCAACAAGAACAACAAAGCCAGAGGTGTTACAAGAATAATTTACAAGAAAATCTATAAAACAGCAAGAAGCTCACAAATTTTCATTTATCTTTTACACAAGATCACTATACTCTTTCACAACATCTTTTGTGTTACAAAATTCTCAACAAAAATGTATTTTTCTTTGTATTGTGGTTTCTAAAACCAGAAACTTTGAAGTAAATATCCTTTTATTAGCACCTAGTGGTGCAGAAAAAGGAAACCTCTCACATACAGACACTTCACAGCACTTTTCTAAGAAAAATATACACTTACAAAATATGTTACAAATTGGCACACTTAAAAATATACAAGATTTTGTAAGCATCTTAAGAGTGATCCTTAAGCTTTATACTTCAATTGACTCTACAGGTTATTTATAAAGCTTAATTCTAAAAGAAAAAGGCAAATAATTTCTTAACATTTTAAAGTTGCAGTGTCATATGTCAAACATAAACTTAGGTTACATTCATAAAAAGGGATTCTAAATTCTTTTACTTTAATTTTCTTAAATATTTAAGGGGCTGAGGAAGAAGAAAATGGGGATAATCATTTCCTTTAGCACCATAAATCAGTAAAGAGGTGCATTCAGTTCTCTGGAAACTAAGGACTAGTACATTCAAAACTGTAGGCAACAAACTCTAGTCAGTGCTACAGGTATCCCAGTGGAGCATCTTAACATTTACACTCTCCTCCCTGGGAATGGAAAACAAAGGCCTCTTCTAGTTTTCATTCAAGCCTTTTCTTTTATGCTGTAAAACTAGGCATCTCTCAAAGAGGCAGAATGATTTATACATCTCCTCCATTTTGAATAGAATGCCCTTCTAAGACTCAAAAATCCTTAAGTCTATTGGATGGACATCCTTTTCATCTCATGCGGATGAGTGTTTCTTCAATGTCTTTTGTATTTATTTATCCAGATACTGATTTTAAAAGCCTCATTTATACCTTAAACTTTGTACTAAGTCTCTCTTTTGTATTGTCCTTCCCCAATATTTTACTTCTTAGCTATGATTCTCAAACCAAGAGTACATCTCAAGTATCATGCAGTTGTAATGGGAGCTCTGCTTCATGATTGTAGCTACTGTTTAATGCTGAGCAAAATATGTGCCTTAAAAGGTAGCCTCAATACTGTCATTAAAGTGATCCTATGCTGGTTGAGGACCCTCAAACTGATGACAGTGTTTCTCCCAATTTAAATATCTCAACTCAAATTTTTACCTCTTACTTGGTTCTTGTAAAAACTATTACAAAACCCTTGGCCTACACTGTGTTAACAAAATCTCTATTCATTGCTAAAATGTTTGATTTTGGTACTAAACCTTCTAAACATAATTACAAGCTCAGTGAATTTTATGATTAGAAAACAAGCCAAATTCACATGTTTTAGTTTGTAAAAATGATATATTTCTGTATTGATGCCAGTCATTAAAAAGTTCCTAAATAAAAACAAAAACCTCCAGAGCTGGAGGTTTAGCTCAGCAGCACAAGCGCCTGCCTGGTAAGCATGAGGTCACAGGTATTAAAAAAAAAACTTGAATTAAGTGATTTGTTAATTGTTCAGGATAAAATAATGATTTCTGGTTCTGGAAACGGACTAGCTAGTGTTCCATTTTCCTCTTCGGTTCATAAACAGCTCTCTTCATTTTGTGAGATTGTTTTCAGGGCATTTGTAAACTGAAGGTGTGATGGATCTGTATCACAGGGTTAGCTTGGTAAGAGCAATCTTGGCTAAAGAGGTCCTTAGAGATGGTTTTCCTCTTTTAGGCAGTAAATGCTAATTTGAACCCACTAAAATGGAAATTCATAAGAACTGCAGAACTTCACATAATAGAATGGAGGATGCTAGCTAGAATTGTTTACACCTTTTGAAGCATCCTTTATACTTCACACACACACACACACACACACACACACACACACACACTTGCCCCCCCTCCCTTGCACCCACCCTAATTCCCTGCATACACAGAGATGCTTCCCAGCAAGGAAAACGTTCAGAAAAGGTGAAGGTTGTCACAAAAGCCCACCTAGCACCAAGGACTTCAAGGAAATGGCTGAAGAAGTGATGGTCAAGGTAGTACAGGAGGTTTGAAAGCATCTAGACTTTTAGGAAAAGGTAAGGCCTTAACATATAATTGCACAGAGTAGCAAGAAGTCAGAAAGGAAAGCTGGGAGGAAGCAGCATATGTGAGGCAGCTGGTATCTGAGACACTGGAGAGACAGGATGGCCACTGGTTCAAGCCAGTTGTCATGGTCCTAGCCCAACCCCCAAAGTCTCAAAGACCCTTAGTCAGGGTCACTGTATCAGCACCCTGTTCCACATAGTACAGCACCTAACCAGAGCCGGAGATTAGACCTATTTTTCTACCAGTCTTTAAGTAAAAAGGGTTTCTAACTTTCCTCAGTAATGTGATTGCTTGTGTGTGTAAAATTAAATTTGAAAATTGCCAAGGCAATGAAAAGTGATTAAGAATGGGAAGCTCCCCCTTTAAACTTCCAGAAGAAAGCCTTGTTATTAAAGTCTTTAAACTGTCAATTTGGGGAGGTAGAGTAAAACACCATCAAAGAAGAAAATTTCTAAGACCACATACTGACACTGAGAAGAATGAGGGAGGATACCACTTCCAGGAAAGTAAACATTAAATGAAACTCTTTTGGCTAGATGTTAATAGAAAGCAACTTCTCAGAGAGGAGAGGTAAAAAGAATGTTATTACACATTTCAGACTAAGGAAAATTTAATATTTCTGACTTGAGATATCAGTGATAGGGTGAGATGCTACTTTTCTACTTTGGTCCTCACTCCGCTAAGGCAGCTGGTTGAATTAGGGATCTCCAGTAAGTTTTTCCTTCTATGTTGTGAGAGAAATAAAAGAATTATGAGAGCAGAAACAAGACCAGTAGAATGCAAAAGCTATGCAACTCAGACTATAGTGTACTGAGAGAGACATTAAGTGCAATTAAGAGAATAAACATCTTGGACTACTGCTCGCTTTTCAAACTTAATTTCTGGTTATATTTCAGTACAAACCAGCAGTTATGAATCATTCATCTATGTGTTAAAAACATATAATGTATTATAGGCCAACAAAAAAGGTGCTTTAAAATGACAAATCTTTGGAAAAAGGGACAAATCATGCCCTAGAATTGGTCCTTAGTGGGCTCCATAGGAGCAACTAAAAGAACATCTACTCCAAAGGACTCATGATAGCAAGTTCTGAAATGGAAATTGTTGCCAACAGTTTCAGGCCATTCCACTCTGATGTTACCCTATTCTGCAAAGCTGAAATGATATTTTTAAAACCTGGGACAACTTTTTCCATATTTATTTTCATAAAATATATTGTACTTCTGGAATATTTTCTTTATTTCTTCTTTAATAGCCACCTTTGGATTACATGGAAAGGACTCTATTACTATAAGTCCATAAATGACTTTGAAGCATGGACTCTTCGGGGTCACAATACAATCTTAAATGGTGATTTCAAGCCAAAATTCAGGTGCAAAACAGAACAAAACCAAAACAAAGACAAGTAACTAGAAACTATCCACAACATTTAATACCAATAGCTAACTACAGATTAGAGAAATAGAAGAAAGTGTTCCAATTTGCTTATCTCCCCTTTTGGATAGGAGTTGTATGGTAGAAGAGGCATTTCATCTGGTACCTTTTCACTAGGTAATTTTCCAGGGCTCACTGTACACAGAGTATAGGAATGGGTCTCAACTAGCCTCACAAACTGATCCTCACCCTCTTGTCCCCACAAATACAAGAGACTGATGCAGAGAAAACACACATTCAAGAGTATAGGCTTGTTCATTTTAGTATCTAGCTGTAGTAGGAGAGCTGGCTGGTGAAAGGAATCATGAGCTGGGAAGTGTCTGCTTATATATGTGACAAGTTTCTTTCCATTTCTCTCTACTTTCAAAAGTGTTGCTTCTCTTTTTGTGAATATATTTAGGTGACAATGACTAGGTAGGTTCATATTTTGTTTAAATTTTTCCTTTTGAAACATGTTCCCTTTTTTATTAAGTCCCTTTCCCCCCACCCACTTATTCTCCACCCTCCCACTCCAGTCTATATATTCACAAGTTAATAGGTTAGAACAATATTAGTAAGAATAGTAACAACAACAATCAACAACAACATTAATAATATTAATCCCCTACATCTGCATAGCACTTTCTGATCTACAAAGTGCTTCCACACCCATTATCTCATTTGTGCCATAAAGTATCAGTCATCAGACACCTTCAACTGTGCAAGTAAAAAACATCAAATGTTAGAAGTCAAGTAGTGAAAAAGGGGAAGTAAAGGCTTGTGGGGAAGAATGTTCAACATTGGGAAATTATAAAAAAAGGTGGGTAATGAATTAAAAATATGACTTAAAATTGAATATTAAAAATTCAGATTTAAATCTAGTGTGTGGCATCAAATTCTACTCATCCTGAGATTAATAATTAGTTAACTTGTTACCACTGATTGTTTCACTTATATAATATTACATGTATTTAACTAACAGGAAAAAAATTTTGTTCAACTGAGATGTCTTAACATTTCATTTTAAAAGACATTGGAATTGCAAAATTAAATACGTAAAGAACACTAAAACCATAGTATGAGTCCAATTTTGACAAAACCAGAATAAAACACTTAATAGACTTCTTAAATAGAAGCAATCTGTGCACTTCATTTATCATTAGTGTCAAATTTATATTTTATAATTTATCCCAGACTATTTTAAAATATATAAAACTGAAATATAAAATATCATCAATATAACTTTGCACATTAAATAATTTTCAATTACAGATTTTGCTTTTAGAAAACACACTTTCAAAGTAGCTGTTTTGTTTCCTTGTAAAAGGCTCTTTAATGAATATACTCAGTTCCCTGATGGATTTAACTTTATGACCTTCAGACATTTCCAATATTTTGACCATTAGACAATGCAACAGACAAATATTTATTGTGCCTTAACTGTTCATGTTTCCACAGGATGGTAGTGTTTAAAACAAAGAATGAATATATATGCATATATATTCATTATATATATATATTTTTAAATTGATTAATGAGCTTTAAACTATGGGTGAATCCATAAGATGAGGTAAGGAATTTTGGCACATTTCAAACAGTATCTTTAAGTTTCAGTAAATCATGTAACACAACATATTTTTCCACTGTGGTCTACAGGTGCTAACCACGTAAGTGGGAGTATTTAATAGCAAGAATCACTGGAATGTTTCTAGTAAATTAAAGGGACAAGTTTCCCCAAATACTGACAACCAATGTTGATATAGAAGTGAAAATATATACAATACAGTCACTTGTTTGTAGTTTGGCACGTTTTCCATTCTCTCCTTGTAGGTACAGAGTGATAAACCACTTGTACAACCATTACGACTTTTAAAGTCTTTTACATAGAACGTCAGATTAAAGTTTGTTTTCAAAGACTTATTCCCACAGTTAAAAATTCTTTTCTTTAAGCACTTACATGTTGACATACATACCACAAGGCATATTTTGAAAGAAAATAAACACAAACATCAAATGTCTTTCTGGAAAATGCAAGTCTCTTCTTCAAATACAGGTAAAACCCAAAATGTTGTTTCTGCTTTTAGGAGATTGTAGTCAGAGTCCCTGCAGAAAAATCAAACAATTTATGCCATCTTAGTTTTAGTGTATGTCCTTCAAATGGATCATACAATCTAATTTTTAAACATCATACTAGATGCTGTATGATGCAGAGGAAAGATACAGATAGCAGGGAGGCACTAGAAATCATTCCTAATTGCCATGTGTTGTTGTTTTGCTTTCCAACTAATCCTCTCTTTGTTTATAAATGATCTTGGCTTTTTATCTACATAATTTTTTAATTGTGTCATTCAAAATCTGTCTTACTTCAAAGCCCTTCCCTTCCCAAAATCATTTAAGAACACATTTTAGTTCTACTTTCTTAATAAGTAAAAATTAATGCTGAATAGAAGAAAAAAGTAGCTTTGTTACAGCTTATCCTTAGCCAAGTCAGAACAAAATTGACCAACCTTGCCAGTGGCTTAAAAATACAGGCATTTTCATGCACTTTGTTTCCTTTCCTTTTTAATTTGAAAAAGAAGTGAATGATACAGTTTTTCTCATGCAAACTTTTGCTTTCAAGAAGGAAAAATCAGAAATTGTAGGCTCAGCAGGTAGTAGGAAATTTAAGGGTGCATCATCTCAGCCATTTTGGTAGAATATTACCTCAGTTTTTCCAAAGAGGCTGTCCCAGCCTCATCCTTGTGGTCCTGTTCTCTCTCCACGTGCTTTCCCTTATATTTCTCATCTCTTAGGACCTTGGAGCTCGATTTGTGCCGATACAATTTTTTGTGTGTTGGTCCATTATTGCCTAAAGTGCTCATGTTACTATACTTTTTATCAAAGAAGACAGAGCAGTTGTCCTCATTAAAACCAGGCATGTCTGTGTGGCCAGGATCACCTATTGTTGCTTTCACATTGCTTTTGCTCATACCCTTGACTGACCTGTGATTCTTAGTGGCTCCTGGGAACCCACTGTTGACCTTTTTCTTAGACTCCTGTGGTGTCCCAGCCAATATTTTGAGGGTTTTTAATTTTAGACTATTAGAATCAGAGGAATATACTATGTTGGAGTCTCCATGGTGTCCAGTGGGTTCCCAAAGGGGCTCAATGGAGGCCATCATGAATCTCTGCACATCTGCCATACCAGAGGCAATATTGGACAAAATATAGGAAGGCTCCTGAAATTCCCGTTGATCATCATCCAGGATGTTGTTAGTGTTAGTACCCATGCTGATATCACTCCAGCCTGGACTGCCATCTTTTTCTAAAGCCCAGTCTCCAGAGAGTCCCTTCTCGCTTGGCATTTTTATAGAGGTGATGGGGCCACTATGTTGGATACATTCAACCAATGTCTTCCCAGTGGAGGATACACCATTGGTTTGTCCTCCTCCACGGCCAAAGCCAATTTGCATTTTTTCTGCAGTGTTGGAAGCTATATATTTCCCTTTCTTTGTTGACTTAGGGATCTGGCGGGAGGCTTTGCCAGGTGGCTTTTCAATTCCTTTGTTGTTGACTTTTAGGGGCTTTTTCCTGTTGCTTTTTTGAGAAGAGTTTTGATTCACAGTCCCACTCTTGCTGGGTGAACTTTTCTTTTTTGATTTTGGGGTTTTGTTGTTGGTACAAATCTGACCAGTTGGATCATTAAATGTTGACAGGCAAGGATTTTTTTGGATCAGGCTGACAGAATCTTCATCACTGAACATATGGAACTGAAACTGATGCTTATTTAAAGTAAATCCATCATCCGCCTGGACCGGCTGTGAAAGACTACTACAGTCCCACTTTATTTTCTCCATGCTGCCCAATAATCCTGGAACCCTTTCTTGGAACCCTTTCAGTGTCTTTGTACTCTCACATCTGTTAATCTGAGGGGAAAGATTGGGAGTATCAGGTGGGGACATCTCTGAGAGAGAAGAGTGTCGGAATTTGTCAGGAGTGAAGTTGGAGATATCTAAAAGGTCAGTAGACTCCTTTAGCGGTGCTATCTCATCAATGCTTTGTTGGATCACTAACTTGGGGCTACAGTGGGCCAAGAAGTCATCAGTGATATCATCATCACCATCTTTTTCAGAAGACTTCAAGTTTAAGGAGCAATAATTACTTGAGCTGGCAGAGAGTGGGGCCACTGTATCAAAGCTGAAGAGCCGACCATCATTCATACTGACTGAGCCCTGCTGGAAAGGAAAGCAGATCTCTCCATTATTAAAGTGACATAGCTGATAAGTGTCATCAGTTGGAAGTTGGCTGTTTTGTCCGGAGGCATACAGAGCTTTGTTGCAACTATTGCCACCACTATTGATGCAGAGTCTACTGTATGTTGCAGATGTGAGGTTATTTTCCATGGAAACTATGTGGGAGGTTTCAAATTCACTGGATTGCTTTGGGCCTATCTCCTGTGAGACTTCAGCCATGAATTCCTGGGAACCAGAAGTAGCCTTGTTAGGCCAAATATTTTCATAGTTGCTGGATTCCATTTTGAAGTTATGAGATGACTTCTGTATCTCAGAGTCAGAGGATGAGGAGAGTACACAGTCCGGGGCTGGTTGGAGAGGTACAAATGATTTTTCTCTTTGAGTAAGGCTGTCTTCATTTTGCTCTTGAGCACTGTGGGTGAAGTATGAGATACTAGTATTATTTGACAAGTCAGAAGCATCTAATAATGTCTGCAGGTATCCTCCAGGGATAACAGGTATGTTAGTGGAAACACTAGCAGATGACAGAGATATTTCAGAAGAACAGGTGGTTGGTAAGAAGGTGTTCTTATCAACTTTTGTCTCATGAAATTCAGGCAAATGGGAACTCTTTAAAGTCCCAGGAATAACTTCACTTTTTAAATTAGTCACGGAAGACTGGTCTTCCAAGAGAGGGCTCATTTGAACTACTGACTTGCTTTCTTGCCCAGTTTTGATTTTCTTAGATTTTAACCTAGCTTCACTTTTAAATTTGATTTTATTGAGCACTTTCCTCTCTGGCCCCTTAACCTCTGTGTCTTGGGTTTTGAATTTCACTGACTCAGGACTCGTGATGCCATTTAAGTGTGATCCACTTGCACAGTTGGGGTTAGCTAGAGATGCTGGCTTCAGAGTACATTTTAGGCCTCCATCTTCTTTGCGATTTTTTGCTTGTCTTTCATCATTGCCAAATGAAATCTGCTTATTACTTACTGAAGTTTCCATGGAGGGGATTCTTTGAATCCTGTGCCTGTTGCTGAGTTTAGATTTTCGTTTACGAGCAGGTGGGAGAAATGACACTTCAAAGCTACCTGGCTCAAAGCTTTGCTTTTGGCATATGGGTGTCTTAACAGATTCTGGGTGGATGTTTCTCTGCTTTTTCTTCTTCTGCCAGACACCTTTCAAAGGTGCCAGCTTGGCATATTTGTTGAGTTGATTTTCACTCAAATTCACTGTTGTCTCACTAGCATCCACCTTACTCAACTTCACCAGCATGTTCTTCTCACCTTTAAAGCGATTAATAATGATATATTTGATGATAACTGGTGGTTCCTTACGAGTTACTTTTCTTCTCTTCTTGGGGCACCATTCATCATCATCTTCCTCTTTGGAACAACCTGGCAGCCATTCCTTCCTCTCATTCACTTTTTCACCCTCTAGTGAGTCAACATCATACAGATAATCTTCACTGTATCTGACTTTTCTCTTGGCTCTCAGTCCATAGTTTTGTTGGGATGAGGAGCTGGTAGATATAGTGCCCCGAGCCATATAGCGGCTACAATCCTTTATGTCTCCCACTGCATCATATGAGACTTCAACGAAGGAACTGTCATCACTGAAATTTCCTGAGGTCTCTAAGGAGTTAGCAAGATGGCCTTGCTTTAGATTCTTAAATTGCCCAACCTCAAGCCCATTGCATAATTTCTTTAAGGCAGGTTTGCCCCCATTTTCCTTTCCATCTTTTTTCTCTACACTTTTGTCTTCATGTCCTTCTTCTTTGCCTTTCTTCTTGTCCAAGTTTTTATCTTCCTCCTCCCAGGTGATGTTCATATCAGGGACCTTGAATTGGGAAAGATCACTGCTCTGCTTCATGGCCCCAGTCTTAGACTCCCTCTTGGGACAGGTAGAAAAAACACTGGGAAAAAAGTTGAACTGGGCATCCTCCTGCATTAGAAGGGTGGTTTTGTCTCGAACATTGTCCTGAAAGGACTCATACCGAATTTTCAGGGAGCAGACATCACTGCCCAGTGTTGACTCATCATCATCAAACATGTAGTTATCCACATCTTCTTCAGAGAACAGATTGACAGATAGCTCATTCTTGGAACAGAGGTCAAGCAGTTCAATTTTACTCTCACTAATGAAAGTCTCAAAATAACCCCAATCCTGATTTGAGTTTGCAAGTAAAGCTTCTTCTGTATTGCACTTATCTAACAGTAATGCCTCATAATAACTTTTCTGAGCTGGATCTTCTAAGTCAATGTCAGATTTCTCAGCTTCTCTCCTATCTACTGCCCTTGATTTATGCAGTGGGAAGCTCAGGAGTTGGTCTGAGAGCAGCTGTTCCCCATATTTCATGTTTTCTCCAGCATTGATGCACTGAATCCCTATATCAGAAACTGCACATGTTTCATAATCTCTATTTAGATCACTGACTTTCAGACTGATCCCTGGCTGAGGATCTACTGCCTCCTTGGATTCCATGAAGCAGCCCAAGCAAGTCCGGCTTGGCTGCATGAGGCAATCTCCATTCAGAGCTGACATGCCTGCAGGCTCCATTATGGCAAATGGAGCTTTATCACACTCATTGGGTAGTGACCATGTGTTCGGACCTTTTGCAACACCAGATGTAAGGGAGATGGCATTCACAGAATCACCATTAGCAGCATGCTCAGGTACTTCCACCAGGCCCAAAGGTGATGGAGGGCTCTGGATACAGGGCTTCTTAAAGGGCAGAGGCAAGAGACCCCTGGGAAACACCAAGGTCTCTTTTTGTACTACTGGTATAGGCTGGATTGGTGTAGCTGCTTCTAGAGCTGCAAATGACTTCATTGCCACATCTTGGTCCTCTGAGTCTACAGAACAGGGAAAGAAATGACATAAATAAAGTTAAGGGTCTTCATCTACACTCATTAACTTTCCCTTGATTGTTTTCTGTTGCTT
The DNA here is from genome assembly GCA_004027295.1 of Dolichotis patagonum. Lineage (NCBI taxonomy): Eukaryota > Metazoa > Chordata > Mammalia > Rodentia > Caviidae > Dolichotis > Dolichotis patagonum. Next base: position 24,843 of record PVJX010012494.1, read on the forward strand.
GATCTTGTTACATAAGTTAAACATGTGTTTCTCTAGCTTTATGAGGTACAACTGAATCATTAAACAACAACTCCGATTTTATACTGATTATTATTAGTAAGTAAAAATAATTTTTAAAGCCCAGTTTCATCCTTAAAGAAAGGTGGAACCTTCCTCAAGATGAGGGATTGGTAAATCAAGGCTTTGGGCTGTCTATGTGTATGTGTATGTGTATGTGTATGTGTATGTGTATGTGTGTGTGTGTGCATGTGTGCCCATGTGTGAAATGCTCACATGGGACACTCACAGTTTTGAATTATGAGGCACAGGTACATAGTTGAGGTATTTTTGAAGCTCCTACAAATCTAGAAATTCTAAGCTTCACATCAGAGCATATTTATAATTCACTAAGAATTTTGAGGAACTGCATCTGTCACACCTGTCACACATTATCCAGGAGGGCAATGGGGTTAGATTTCATGGCTCACAGAAATCTTTGTAGCCCAGTTAAAGACTTAGTGGAATAAAGTTAGATTAACATTAATCTCATCCTAGACTCAATCTATCCCAACTTTGTGGGTACTAAATATTAATAGTAACAACAAAGAATCACTGGGAGAAATATGACTTATTACAATGAAGTTCCCTTACCATTTTCTTTGATTCCATTAATCAGAGTGTTGTCTCCATTGGCTGAGGCTGTAGCAATAGCCTTATCTTGTTGGTTATCCATGAATATAGTCTCTTATTGTTTCATTCCAAATCCAAAGGATGTCCAACCTGCACAATTTAAATGCATAATATAACATTAAATTTGTTTTATTTATATTTTACAGGTTATTTCAGCTATAAGAATCTTAAAAAGCTCTTTGGGATTTGCTTGTTTTCCAGACTGACTTCAATACTACAATCATCTTTGTTTTGTAGTTTGTATCTGTCATATGAGTAATTTCAGAAGCTCACACTTCATTCATACATCCTAAGTATTTCTATCCCATCTAGGCCACCATACTCTTCAGTATTGAAATCTGAAGAAGCAGTGAAACTTACAGTTTTCACTATATAGTAAAAAATTTAGCCTAATAAAAGTTGTCCAATAAGAAAAATGAAAAGTAAAGACTAGTCTGACTTGAAATAAGGTATTTGGGTGTAGACATTAGCTCTGCTTAATTTTTCTCATTTCTACTGCAGAGGATCAGGAGCTCTTCAAAATCAAACCAGTTCATACATGTATACAACATATTCAACCCACATATTTTTCACTACTTCTTAAAATTTGAATTTCTAAGTTTAAAAGAAGTGAGAATTTCATGGTTTCTCAACTTTTAGGACCTTTATTGGCAGTATTCCTTTTACTTTAACCATTACTTGGAGTACTATTCCAAGACTATTGCAGGATTTTAGATTGTGAGTGCACAGAGGATCTAATTTTTAAATTTTAATTTAAGGAGGGAACAGTTAAACGTAACACAACAGAACATAAGAAAACAATGTAAGAGACACAGATTTCAAAGCAAGACAAATGGAGGTCTTCACTACCTATCATATTGTCTCTTGTTTTCTTCCAAATAGTTGTCCATATCTTCACATACAGTGAATTCATACAAAACAGAATAGTATAAAACTGATCTGAACAGCATGATGAAGGCATTTAAGTCTTTAAGACCAGACAATAAAGAAGTCAACAATGGCTGTCATGGTTTCTCTCATTCCTCTCAAAATAGCTGTCCATACCTTCCCATATGTTGAAATTAAACTAAACAAAACAGACTAAAATCACTCTGAGCAAAGAATAATAATATTGCCAAATTTCACATCATGATGCTACAGAATCAGCACTTGGTACCTTAGTGTCTCTTTTTCTTCAAAGTAGTTGTTCATTTCATCATGCATTATATAATCAGTTCTCATAAACTGTTTAGAGTTCTACACAGGCATAAGTCTCTACATATATATCTATCCTTTCTGTATTAGAGGGAAAAACAAAACAAAACAAAAGAAATTCCTAGAAAAACACTAAACAAAAAAGTCATATAAAACCACCATAAAAGTGATCTACAATGGTTACTATGATGTCTCTTGTTATCTTCAATATAATTGTCTATATCATCAGGCATAGTATATTTCAACATAGTGGTACATAACAATATTAATAAAAACAAAACTTTAGAGAAATTATAAAACTTCAAAAGCAGGTAATAGTCAAGCCAGAGTGGGTATCCTAGTGAATCTTATTGTCTTCAGAGTATTTGCCTATACTGTCAGACTTGATACTATCAATCATAACAGATTCAAATACAATCAGTCAATACAAAACAGTGATCTAACAAACCAGATTCAAATATAATCAGTCATAATAAGACAGTGTAAGTAATACAGGACTTCAAATTAAGCTAATAGGAAATTAAGGATGGTTACCGTAGTACATCCTGCTATTTTTGGAATAGTTGTCTGTGCCCTCAAGTCTAGTAGAAGTAGACAGACTGGAACAGAATATAACCAAATTAAACAGAGTGATAAAAACAATATGGATTTTAAATCCTGATACACTCCTAACAATGTCCTCTGCCTTCCTTTTTTAGGCAATTCTTCCCCTTTCACTTTCACAGGATGCACTGTACATTTTGGGTCACATTAACTCTTTTAGTTTTTAGATTAGGGGTGCAATCCACTATTTATCTAAGTGGTTCTGAACCTTTATACCCCTGGGATTGATCTTAAATTGTACTCTTTTTCCTACAAAAGACTCAAAGTTTTCCTTCATTATAGCTGAGTAGTTCTCCACTGATCAAAAGTGTCATGACTTTCCAACCTATCTGCAGGTGCTGGACAAGCTTTCTCTTTTTCCCTCTGGTTCCCTGTCACATAGAGCATTGTTTTCTCATATTTGACTTTTGGTCCATAAACCCTCTTTCAGGTTAATTATATTTCCTATACAGGGCATCTTGATGGGCCCTGCCTCCTGATCTACTCTGCCTGTGTTTCTTTTTGTTAGTATATCAAGGCCATCTATGCTAGAGATTATAACCAACCTTCTCTGACTCATTTCTGCTATGCTATTTTTCTGCCATTGGTTGTCTACTTTTCTCCTTTATTCCATTGTCTTCCCCATTCATTGAGGCCTCTCTGCCACTGTTCCTGAAATCCTGGTGGTTTTTTCTTCCTCTCTAGAATGTCCTTCAGTATTTTTGTAGGGTTGGATTGGTGATCATGCACTCCCCCATTTCCTCTTTGTCATGGAAGTGTCTTGTTTCTCCATTAACTTTGAGAGACAGTTTTGCAGGGTACCTCAATCTGCATTGGAGGTTATTTTCTTTCAGGGCTTGTAGTACTTCACTCCAAGCTCATCTTGATTTGATTGCTTGTGTTGAGAAGTCTGTCATGATTTTGATGGGTTTTCCTTTATAGCTGATCTGTTCCTTTTCTCTGATGGCTTTTAATATTCTGTTCTTGTGATGAATCATTGATTATTATATGTCTAGGTATAGCTCTGTTTTGGTTGTAGGTGGCTGGAGTTCTGTATGCCTTATATATCTGAATATCATTTACTTTTCCTATGCTTGGGAAGTTTTCCTTAATTATTTCTGTGAATAGCCTTTGTATTTCCTTTGTGTTTACCCCTGCTTCTTCACTCACATTTTTTATTCTTATGGTACAGATCGTCTTGTCGTCTTGCAGACTTTGTATTGTTACTGCCTGTTTGCTTGTTATTTTTAAGAGATCTTTCCATTCACATTCACACATTGCAATCCTATCTTCAAGTTTTGTTAATCTATCTCTAGTTTCCTTCAGGTAATTTTGCCAGCTTTCAATGGAGTTTTTAATTTCCTGGTAATCTCTGTAAATCTGTCTCATGTATTCTAGGATCTTTTTATATTCTTCATCTTAGATTTCTCTCCTTTTTTGTATTCCTCCATTTTTCTATCTGTGTATTCTTGAGAGGTGCTTATCATTTCTTTTATTAATCTTCTTATATCTTGCTTTACATGTATTAATATTTCAGTTTTGAGTTCATCTATAATGACATGAGATATGTCTTTATGTCAGCTGATGCTCTGTCCGATATTGCATGTTTGTTGCCCTTGATCTCTTCTGTATTTACCTCTCCTGGACCCACATTCCCTGGGTTGGCCGGAGGCTTTTTCTTATTTCTTTCTCTTGTCATGTTTCTTGTTTCTTCTGTACCGGTGTATGGTGGAGTTCCCAGCCCTTTTCAGGATTGGTTTTGGTTCTTCTGAAGCACGCAGGCCTCGGAATTGCTGCTCTCTTCATTTTGCTGTTGGTCACTGAGGTGCAAGCAGGGGTGTTGTAGGTGGGCCCCTCCCCTCTGAGCCAGTCAATCAGCAGGGGCCTTCACCACGTTAGTGTGTGCTGCATGGATGGAACTGTTTCAGGACAACTTTGGGAACAATTTCATCCCTGGCTATTGGGTCCTGGCCAGGGGCATCACCCATTCCAGTCAGATCCCACCAATCTTCTCTGGGCAGGGAGCAGCCAACTGAAGTCACTGCCATTGCTTGCTCAGGCCTGTCCTGCCCAATACCAATATATCTTCAGTCACCCCCTTCCCACAGGGTGAGGGGCAAATTCTCCTCCTGTGGCTCAGGTGAGAGTGCCACAACTGTGAGTTGGGACGGCTCTGGTGAGAGCGCATCTGGCTCAAGCCATCTGTCCAAGTATTTCTTTTCTTTCTTTTTCTTTTTTCTTAGTTTCTTCCGGGATCATCAGTATCCTTCTCCTTTTGTCTGGTCTTCTCCATGGTGGTAAATTCTAGCATCTGAGCTGTTTCTCTCAGAGAGGTTCTGTACCTTAATATTTATTGATCTGCCATCTTCCTCCTCAATCAAGGATCTAGATATCTGAAAGCATATTCTGGCACATTTTATGTGATGTATGTCAATAGTTCTTCATCTGCTATTTTGGTGGTAGATATGTGTGAAATGATAGGAAATAAGGCCACCATGGATACAAATTTTTTTAAATTTTATTTAAAGAGAAAAAACAAGACAAAACAGAATAAAGGGTAGCAACAATACAGAATTCCAAGGAAAAAAGGAAAAGAACAACAACAAAAAATCCTAAGAAATTATTACTTGACAAATTACATACTGACTTCTTGGAAATAGTTGTTCAAATTACAAAGTTAACATTTAAAGTAGACATTGAAACAGTGAGACTGTTAACAGTTCTGCTCCACGATCTGACAAAAACAGCAATATGGTCATCCATGTTACCCACTTAAATATCCATGCAATTATATCAAAAGGGTAAAATTAAACACAACAAAACAAAACAAAGTGGTCACAAGAAAACAATGTAAGAGACATAAATTTCAAAACTAGACAATCGGAGATATTCACTCTCTATCACATTGACTCTTGTTTTCTTCCACATAGTTGTCCATATTGTCACATACAGGGAGTTCACATGAAACAACACAGGATGGAATTGATCTGAGCAGGACAAGGAGGCAGAAAAGTCACATAAAACTGCAATACAAGGTGATCTACAATGGTTACCATGGTGTCTCAGCAGTGTATAACAACATTAATAAAAATTAAGCATTGGAGATATTATAAGACTTCAAAAGCAAATAATAATTAAACTAGAGTGGATATCTTAGTGAATCTTGTCATCTTCAGTGTAGTTGTCTATACTCTTAGACTTGATGCTAATAATCATAACAGATTTAAATAAAGTCAGTCAATACAAAGTAGCAATCTAACAAACCAGATTCAAATAAGATCAGTCATAATAAGAAAGTATAAGTTATACAGGGCTTCAGAT
>PVJX010012494.1:30708-50304 GCA_004027295.1 Dolichotis patagonum
TATCCTCTGCCTCTCTTTTTTAGACAATTCCTCCCCTTTCACTCCCATGGGGTGCACTGCTTGTTTTGGGTCCCACTGCCTCCCTATATAGAGCATCTCAATGTACCCTATCTCCTGATCTACCTTGCCTGTATTTCTCTCTGTTAATATTTCAAGGCCATCTATACTAGAGATTACAGCCAATCTTCTCTGCCTTATTTTTGCTATTCTGTTTTTCTGCCATTGGTTGTCTATTTTTCTGTTCCACTCCACTATCTGCCCTGGTCACTGAAGCCTCTCTGTCACTGTTCCTGAAATGCTCGTATTCTTGTTCTCTCTCCCTAGAATGTCCTTCAGTATTTTTTGTAGGGTTGGACTGGTGGTCACAAATTCTCCTAGTTCCTCTTTGTCATGGAAGCATCTTGTTTCTCCATTGATTTCTAGAGAGAATTTTGCAGGATATATCAATCTGGGCTGGAGATTTTTCTCCTTCAGCACTTGAATTACTTCACTCCAAGCTCTTCCTGACCTGATGGTCTATGTCGAGAAGTCTGCTGTGACTTTGATGAGTTTTCTTTTATAGGTGATCTGTTTCTTTTCTATGATGGCTTTTAATATTTTGTTCTTATATTGCATTTCTGAGATCTTGATTATTATGTGTCTGCGTGTAGCTCTGTTTTTGTTCTAGGTGGCCGGAGTTCTGTATGCTTCATACATGTGCACATCATTTCTTTTTTCTATGCTTGGGAAATTTTCTTTAATAATTTCTGTGAATAGCCTTTGTAATTCCTCTGTTTTGATTCCTGCTTCTTATTCACATACTGTATTCTTAAGTTATAGATCCTCTTGTCATCTTCCAGTCTTTGTATCTTTACTGCCTGCTCCCTTGTTATTTTTAAGAGATCTTCCCTTTCATGATCACGCATTGCAAGCCTGTGTTCAATTTTTGATAGTCTATCTTTGGTTTCTGTCAAGCAGTTTTGAGAGGTTTCTATGGAGTCTTTAGTTTCCTGATAATCTCTTTGAATCTGCTTCATGAATGCTAGGTTTTTTCTGTATTCTTCATTAAATTTTTCTCTCTTGTGTTCCTCCTTTCTTCTGTCTGTGTCTTCTTGAGAGGTGCCCAGCCTTTCTTTTATTAATCTATTTATCTCTTGTTTAATTTGAATTAATATTTCAGTTTTGGTCCTACTTACGAGTTCCTGAAGATATCTCTTTATGTCCGCTAATGCTGTGTTTGATGCTGCATTTTTGCTGCCCTAAATCTCTTTTGTATTTACCTGTCCTGGATCAATGTTCTCAGGGTTGGGGGCTGGGTTTTTTTTCTTATTTCTCCCTTTCATCATGTTTTTGGTTCCTTCCATACAAGTGTACAGTGTAATTCCCAGACCCTTTTCTTGTTGATTAAGGCTCCTCTAGATGGTGCAGACTAGGAGCTTTTGCCCTCTTCAGTTGGCTATCAGAGATTAAAGTTTATGCATGGGCAGTGTGTGCTGGCTCCTCCCCTCTGGGCCAGTCAACCTTTGCAGGCCTTCACTGTGTCAGTGTGCACTGATCTCAGGGAATTAACTTGCAGTGACTCACTGGGTCCCAACCAGGGCCGCGGCCTAGTCCAAGCAGATTCCACCAATCCACTTGGCGAGGGGAGCAACAAACTGAAGCCAGTTCCTTATGGAGTTAGGGCTCTCCTGCCCAAATCCAACATGTCTTCCAGTCGGTTTCCCCTTTCCCATGGGAGGGTCTTATTCCCATCTTTCACCACGTGTTGATGTCGATCCCTGAAAACTGCTGGGCTCCCTGACCTCCAACTTCAGCACGGCTGTGGTGCGAATTCACAGCGCCTGTGGGTGGGTCGTGTGCAGGGCGGTCCGGGCAAGCTGCAAGCAGAGCTGTTCAGCTCTGCACTCCAGACGCTCAAGCCAGTGGCTTTGGCGTGGGTCACTTGGTCAGGTCGCTCTCCAATTCAGGCAACTCGAGGAGTGCGCTGAGCTTGCTGATCTTAGCTTCTGTTATGGTAGCCCCAGGACCTCATATTTGAGCGTTTTTTTGCACTTTAGTTCTTCATGGGGTGTAAGAGTCCATCTCTCTCTGTTTGGGTCTCTCCAGGGTGTTTTATTCTGGCATTTAAGCTGTCTCTTTCAGAGAGGGTCCCTCTCCTGCTACCTACTGGTCCACCATCTTTGGACTTCCGTATACAAACATTTACCATATGCCACTATAACATCTATAAATCCTTACTCATCCAAGTCTGCTTCCCTAAACATTCTCCACAGCCAAGAATTCATCCCTACATTTAAAAACATGAACTGCTGATAGCCAAGCAGATATCAACAAGAATTTCAATTGTATACTCATCCTGATAAAAACATTCCCTGGTTTACAGTAGTTCAATTTATCAGTTTTGACATTACAATGATATGAAAACAATGCACATTCAGTTGAAACTGTACTTTGGAGAAGATGGCAGAGTAAAAATTGTCAGCAAATCACAGGTTCTCTGACATCTATAGTTGAGACATTGGAAAACAATAACTTAGTGAAGAGAAAGAGAAGAAGACCTCTGTGAATCATAAAGAGCAGACAGGAGACCTAGAAATCACAGATAATTTGGAGAAACTGAAGACAACTTGGAGAAAAGAACACAGAAGTCTGCAACATTAACCCTGGTTCTCAGGGAAAGAGAACTGGCTCTGCAAACACAAGCCCATTGAAAATGAGCAGTAGCAATAATACATAATGGAAAAGCAGCACAAGCCTGAAGAAAAGTCTATGGTAATTGAATTTTGAAAATAAAGTGTTGGGTTTTACTCTACAAGTTAGTTCTACCACATGGTAACTAGTATTGGAGAAGAAATATGTTGCAGCACTCACCATACTAGGGAGTCATATAAACAGGAGCCATTTTGAGAAGAAGACTATTGTTTAAGACTAAGCTACTCTGAGAATCATGAGTTATAGAACAACCATGATTCAGAGTTTCCGGGATCACTGTACTATAGTGATTAGGTCTAAGAAGACCACAGGAAGTACTCTCAGAGTGTAGGAAAGCTAGTCATAGAATCCTTGAAACATTTAAGCAGTGGAGGCACAGGCTGCAGTGGACACAATGGTTTGACCCTCTATGGTGAGAAGGCAGGGTATTGGCATGTGATTTTCTGATGAGGTTGTGTCTGAAATTCTGGTATTAAGTTCATAAGATTGTTTTGCTTTCCTTGCTGCCTACTTTTAGGGCAGAGCTTAGTGTTTGTTTTTTCCATATGTTAAGATGATCAGAGATACACCTCAGCTTGGAAGTTTACCACTTCCCAGAATGTACAGATATAGGGGCTTCTCGAGCAAGTGGTGCCACTAACAAGCCCACTGACCACAAAAATAGCAAGGATAGCAAGTGGTTCAGGGCACCGAGGAGGGCACAAACGCTAAGAGCCATTGTACTGAATGTAGCCTTGAAATAGACAATACACATTGATCCTGCACAATGGAAAGGTGGGATAAGACTGAGAATTCATACAGCAAAAAGTGGATGTAGAAACACAATGCACCCTATTTGAGATTTGCTATCCCTCTCCATATCTGGTGAGTTCCAATTCCACAGGTTGTAGGAAGAAACTACCCTTGCACCCCAAAACACCACAGAGTGGAGGAACTTTTTTGGCTCATTTCTTTTTCTGCTCCCTTGGGGGTTATTTCTGTTCTTTCTTTTGCTTTTTGTTTTATTTTTTCTTCTTTTGTTTCTTTTGTTTTTCTTCCTTTTGCTTTTATCTATTACTTTTTTATAGTTGTATTTGCTTTAGTGTTAAGTTGGATTTTTATCTAACTTTTTCTCCTTCTAGTCCCCAGAAGAACGTTGGGCACTAAGAAGACCCCCATATATTACATTCAGTAAATTAGTAAGGGTATGAACAGCAAAACAAAGCAAAACACAAAGATACATATCAAAGAAACAGATACAAACAAACAAATTCTAACTAATGATATCTCCAAAGTACTCACAGCATTCTTCAGCCCAAATTAATCTTCAACCTGTGACACAAAACTAATAAAAACATGAAGAAGCAGGGCAACAAAATGCCTCCAAAACCACATAACTCCCCAAAAGCTAATCTCATAGGCACTGAAATAGAGGAAGTTATAGGCAAAAAACTAAAAGACCCAAATGGCCAAAGTATTTGAAGAGATCAATCAAGAAACATAAGAAAATTTACAATATGTTTACGGAGTTCAAAGGAGATTTAATTAATTGACAAATGATTTAATTAATAACATGTTTAGTGAACTGAAAGAAGAAACAGTAAATTTATTAAACAAAACAATTCAAGACATGAATGACCATTTTGGTAAAGAATTAGAAATTATGAAAAGAAGATATGAAAAATTTGACAGAAAACAATGGCACTAGAGGATAGAGTTCTAGACAAGGTAGATACAGAAATTCATGTGTGTAATGACACCCTAAGACAATGAGACATTATGACAACTGAGTATAACAACTGCTAGATGATGTCAAAAAAGTAACCTCAAAATTATAATAATAAAGGAAAAAATTATAAGATTCAAAAGGTATAAAATGTTTTCATGCTAGAATCATAGCAGATAACTTTCCAAATCTAAGGGAAGAATTTAATATTAAGGTACAGGTGATATGTAGAAACCTAAATTGCTAAAACCAGAAAAAAACCTCTCCATGCAACAACATAAGAAAAAATCAAGAAATTCAACAAAAAGAGAACATATGAAAAACTGATAGAGCAAAAAAACAAGTAACCTATAAAGACAAGCCAATAAGAATAATAGCATATTTCTCAGCACAAACCTTACAGACCAAAAACCTTGCAATGAAGTTTATTAAACTCTAAAAGAAAACAATTGTGATCACAGGCTTCCATAGTCTGAAAAACTTAGGCTTCAAAATTGACAGAGAAGTAAAGACTTTTCATGACAAAGAAACCCTAAAGAAATACAGGATCACCAAACCAACATTGCAGACAATACTTACAGGAGTCTTAGATAGAGCAGAGAGGTCATTAGCAATAATGAGCCCAAAGGAAAGAATACATGTAAGTGGAATGATAGTTAAACTAAAGAAAAACATAAAGGAATCTGTCCTGGAAAAATAATGAAATGGTAGAATTCAATAAATACCTTACAATAATAACTCTCAATGTCAGTGGCCTTAATTCCCTAATCAAATGACATATACTGGAAAATTGGATTTAAAAACAAAACACAAACATATATTACCACAAGAGATATGTGTCATCCAAAAGGAAGCACAAAGTCTAAATATGAAAGTATAGAAAATGAAACCAGAGTCAGAAATAAGCAGGAGTAGCTGTCTTATTAAGACAACAGACTTCAGCCCAAAACTTAGAACAGACAAAGTTGGCCACTACATACTGGTAAAGGGAAAAATTCAACAGGAAAAGATAACATTTTCAAATACAAATACACCAAATGTTGGCACACCCATCTTCCTAAAACAAAAACTAACAGACAAAAAAACTGACACTAATGTAATTAAAATGGGGAGCACTTCAATTCCCCACTCTTGCAAATAGGTCAACCAGGCAAAAAATGAACAAAGCAATATCACAGATTTAAACATCGTTTAACAAATGGACTTAGCCAAAATCTGCAGAGTGCTTCATTCAACCACAAAAGAATACAGATTTTTCTTAACAGCACATGAAACATTTTTCAAAATAGATTGTGTCTTAGGCCATAAAACATACATAAATAAATACAAAGTAGCTGAAGGAATCCCCCCATACTAAAGATCATAGTGGAATTAAAGTAGAAATCAACAAAAGAAACAAAAGAAATGATGAAACATGGATAGATTAAATAATATATTTTTAATAATAAGTGGGTCACAGAAGAAATCAGGGAAGAAATTTGAAAAGTTCCTAGAATCAAATCACCAATAGTAACACACCATCTGATATCTATGGGGAAAAAAGGAAAACAATCCTAAGAGGAAAGTATTTAAAACTATAAATGAGCACATTAAAGTGTAAAGTGATCCCAAATAAATAATTTAATGATGCATCTCAAAGTGTTAGACAAACAAGAACAAGAAAAATCCATAACTATCAGAAGGAAAAATATTATAAAGGACAGAGTGGAAATTAATAAAGTTGAAACTGATAAAAATTCCAAAGAATCAAAGAATCCAAGTGATTCTTGCAGGAAAAGGATGAACAAGCCTGACAAACTCTTAGTCCAACTTTCCAAAACAAAAATAGAAAATAGAAAATAAAAATTCATTCCAATGCAATTAAAAATGAAAACAAATGAAATCACAACAGAAACCACCAAAATGCACATGACTATAACAAAGTATTGTAACAAATTATACTGAATTTTAATAAATTGGAAAACCTAGAGAAATGAAGAAATTTCCAGACACATATGAATTACCAATATTGAACCCAGAAGATATAAAACCGTGAATAGAACAATAACAGGCAATGAAATAGAGGAAAATTAAAACATCCCCAGGTAAAGCCTAAAATTTGATGGAATCACCACATAATTCTACCAGAAGTTCAGAGAAGATCTAATGCTAATACTACTCAATCTCTTCCATGAAATCTAAAGAAAAAGAACACTGTCAAACTCATTTATAGGACCCAGAATTACCCTCATACAAAAACCAGATTAGAACTTAACAAAAAAGCAAACTACAGACTAGCCTTTTTGTTGGCTTGCTTGTTTGTCTTTTGAGACAGGGTCTCACTAGGCAGTTCACAGACTGACCTTGAGCTCATTTTGTAGCCCAGGTTGGTCTCAAACTTGCAATGATCCTTCTACCTCAACCTCCTAAGTGCTGGGATTACAGGCATGCATCCCCACACACGGCTTGGCCTCTTAAATGTACATTCATGTAAAAATCTTCAACAAAATATCAGCAAACAGAATGTAACAAAATATTAAAAAGATCATACATCATGACCAAGATAGCTTCATTTTTGGGATACAGTGGTAGTTGAAATAGGTAAATCAATAAACATAAAACATCACATAAACTGAAACAAGGAGAAAAACTATATTATCTCAAAAGATGAAGAAATAGGCTTTGACAAAATATAACATCCACTCATGATACAAATCTTGAAGAAAATATGCATGGGAGGACCTTAACACAAACTGATAGAAACTATTTATGATAAAAATATTGCCAACATCATACTAAATGGGAAAAAATGAAAGCATTTCTTTCAAAATCAGTGATAAGACAAGGGTCCTGTTTGGTACAGTACTTGAAACTTTATCCAGATCAATCAGGCAAGAAAAAGAAATAAAAGAATTACCAATATGAAAGAAAGGTTTCAAACTGTCCTCTTCCACAGATCCTTTACATATATAACCAAAAAAATTCCCCCAAAAGATCTTAGAATTTAAATATTACAAACTGTGCTGCTATAAACATGGATGTGCATATATATTGCTGTCGTATGATTTGTTAATTCTTCTGAAAAGATATATAGAAGGGGAATACATATGTCAAATTTGACCTCTAACCCTAATTTTCTGAGGAATTCTCCACACTGGTGCAACTACAGTTGCCCAACAAGAAATTGTTCAAAAGAAAAGAGGAACTAGGAAGGGGAAAAGGGAAAAGTAAGAGGTACAAGGAAAAAATGATAAAAGAAGGATAAACTGGAAACAAAGTTTTGTAGATAATGAGAAGTAGAGGCATTAAAGGGAGTGAATGGGAATTGGGACAAAAAGAGGAATCAAGATATATCCTATAGAGGTATAAACTCCTTGTGATGGCTATGATCATTATGTATCTCTAAATTGTACCAACACACTTGACAAACACAGATTATTAGAATTAATACACAAATGCAGCAAAGTATTAGGATACAAATGAATACACAAATATCAACAGATTCCTGTACACCAACAAAGAATCCATCAAAAAATAATGAAAGAAATTTTATTTGCAAGAACTTCAAAATTAAATACCTAGGAAGTATGCAAGTGAAAGACTACTATAAGAAAAACTATATCACTCTGAAAATGGGTTGAAGAGGAAATAAAACTATGGAAATACATCCCCTATTCCTGGATAATCTGAGCCAGTATTGTTCAAATATCCACATCACTAAAAATAGTATATAGATTTCATGCACTCTCAATCAAAATACCAATTATCTTCATAAAACTACAAAAAAATCCTAAAATTTATAAAGAATGAGAAGAGATAGCACATAATAAAATTAAACCTGGGCAGCAAAAGCAAAGCATGAGGCATCACAATCCCAGATTTCTAGTAATATCATAAAACTACAGTGATCAAAATATCATGGCATTAGGAAAAAAACAGAGATATTAACAATGGAATAAAATGAGATGCAGAAATCCCAGGCACTGTTGTCTGTCTCATGCTCTATAAAAAGGATAAAATCTACACTGGAGAAAAGATAGACCCTTTAATAAATAGTATTGGGAAAAATGGATATTTCTATCCAGAGAAATGAAGCTAGATTCAGATCTCTCATACTGTGTTATAATCAAGTGAAAAATGGGTCAAAGACTTAGAGAGAAAAACAGAAACACTGAATATGTGAAAGAGAAAAAGAAAAAAATCTTGAAGAAGTAGATTTAAACAAAGACTTTCTAAAGAAAACCCAAACTGCATGAGACATAACACTAAGAATTAGCAAAGTGATTACATAAAATTGAAAAGCTTCTGTACAGCAAAGAAAACAGAGTGAATAGATGATTTACACAATGTAAATTTTTTTTTTGCTAACTAGCCTTTAACACAGATTTAACATCTAGAATATTCAAACAACAAAAACTAGCTTTATCAACACAGAATATCCAAACACAGAATGGATAACTGAGATGAAGGAATGTTTTTTCAAAAGAGGAAGTACAAATGGCCAGTAGGTATCTTTGGCCATCAGAGAAATGCAAATTAAAACAACACTGAGATTCTATTTTACTGCAAAAAGAATGGTTATCATTAAAGTCTCCAGAAATTCAAATGTCAGCAAAATTTACAGTAAAAAGAACCTTTCTGCATTGATGGTGGGAATATAAACTAACAGAAGCACTATAGAAATAAGTATGGAGATTTCTCAAAAATTAAAAAGAGAAATTCTATGTGACCCAGATATACTTCTTGTTGGTATCTTCTCCAAAAAGTTAATGACATATTATAGTGATATATATATATATATATATGTTACTAGCTGTACAACTTATAATAGATAAATCTCATAAGCAGCCTATATGTTTATTTAGAGATGAATAGATAAGGAAAATTTAGTATATATACACCATAAGGTAGATACACAAATTATTTGTAGCAAAATGGTTGCACCTTGCTAAATAAAATAAATCAGAAACAGACACTTAACTATTGTGTGATTTGTCTTACATGAGAAACCCAAAATATACATAATTTAAAGAGCAAAACAGACACATAAGAAGAAAATGAGAGACTTTGTGGAGATGATAATGCAACCTGATAATGAAGGAAGAGATGAGGAAAGGGAGGAGAAGCAGACATTAAAATGATCAAGATGCGATATGTAATTAAAAGAAGAAGCTCTGGCTTGAATTTTGATATTTTCTAGGTGAGTGAGAGGTAGCATGATAATTTCACACAATGCTAGGCAGTTGCTGCAAGCTTCAGCTACCAGTGATGAACAGGATCATGAAGTCAAACAACAAATACTCCGCAATGAACAATGTTATCAGCATTTTAAACATACTGATATTCAATACATTACATGAGATATTCAGTATTTTGCTATGATATGGGCTGTTTTAGATGATCTTGCCCAACTATAGGCAAATACAGATATTCTGAGCACATTTAAGGTATTTAAGAATTGAAAACATCATACTACGGTGACAAATGATAATCCATGTTTATAGCAGCACAATTTGTAATAGTTAAAATTTGGTAACATCTCAAATTCTGCAGTTGTGGGGAAAAGAATGCTTCTCCACTGTTGCTGTGAGGGCAGACTGGTATAACCATTTTGGTAATTTATATGGAGATTCCTCAGAAAACCAGGATTAGACATCCCATTTGATTCAGGTATTAATTTTCTGGGCACTTGCCCAGAAGTACTGAAAACATTATGCCACAGATATATATGTGCACCCATGTTCTTAGCAACATAATTCATGATAGCTAAATCTTGGAAACAATCCAAATGCCCACCAATTGTGGAATGGATAAAAAATGTGGTGTTGTATACAATGAAATAATACTCAACTATAAAGAAGGATAAACTTGAGACTTTTATAGGCAAATGGACTCAACTTGAGATCACACTCATAAGTGAAATAAATCAGACTTGCATGTGTAAACACTGTATTGTCTCCCTAGTGTAAAAACCTGAAAGAATAAATAAGATCCAAAATGTACAATATATATTGTGAACGGAAAAGTGAAAAAAACTGTTCAAAATGAAAGAGCAACTTGGATGGGGAAAGGAGAAAATAAAGAAGGGAAAAGAATATATATATATATATATATATATATATATATATATATATATATATATATTTGTATATGCATATCTTGTGTAAATATATAATATAATTATACTAGTAATCTCTTATTTGTTCATTAAAAACATGATTTGTGCTTTCATTGTATGACCTTATTTCATGCAATGTATTTACCGTTGTTAATCTCAAAAAAAGAAAGTGTAAGGAGTGCATTTCAAGTGATTCAATCTGTACGTTATTTTACTTACCTGGGACCATATTTTTAAAAATTAAGAAATTTGTATTAGGTAATTACCCAGCATTTATTATGTTAGATGGTTTTGCATTTCTCTATTTATATATTAAAATTATTCAACTTTCTTTTCATTTTTTATGACTTCTGATTTGTTAGATAACCAATAATCTATAGGTGCTAGAAAAAAGCAACAACATTTTTCTTGTGTTTACCCAGAAAGAAGGCTGAATAATTTTAAAAATTTGGAGAGGTGTAGATGTTGAAATCTCAAAAATCCAAGGATATCTCATTTGTGATGAAATCAAATGAACAGTCTGAATTGTTCAGAGAGCACTCCATGGGTCAGATGAAATTACACTGCCATCATGGATTTTACTGTATATCTTTCTTTTTAAGGTGTTCAACAAATATTCATGTATTATTTATCCCTCTTTAACCTCTCCACCAATTTTATGATGTCAGGGTCTTGGTAAAAAACAAATTGTTTATAGATTTCAATGTACTAGCGGCTTCTTGGTCCTTATATCTATAACAAACTACAAGAAAGATAATTTTTATCTCCAGGAAAATAGTTTACTTTTGTCAGACAGAGAGATTATGGTAACTAATGTTATAAAACAACATGACAGAATAATGAAAGGAACCCAAAACTACTAAGAGGCACGGTGCTTTGCTTTATTTTTTTAAAATTTATTTAAAGGGAAAACAAACCAAAACAAAACAAAACAGAAAAAAGGCTGGCAACAATACAGAATTCCAAGGAAAAAAAGAAAATAGCAGAAAAACTCACTAAAACATCATTACTTGATAACTTACATACTGTCATCTAGGAAATAGTTGTTCAAGTTACAAAATTAAAACATACAAAGTACACATTCAAACAATGAGCCTTGCAAACATGTATTAATAAAAAAGAAAACAGAAAAAATACAAGATGCATTCTCCATAGTACTTTCCACTACCAATCTCTGTACCAAAGAAGGTTATAGAAAGCTAAACAATAAAATATTATTGACCTGTTCTTCCACCACATTTCAAGTAATAAAATATTGAGCTGCTGTCATAAGACAAGTATCAATTATTAGTAAAAATTACTGTGCCATGAAATATACAAAGGAGAGATACAATTAAGCATCAGCAATTCTTCAGTCTTTTCAGACAGGACAAGAATATTGTGTCAGGAATCATATAAATTCCATTGTGATGGAACTTATATGACTTAAGATTTTATTTCTCTAAGAAACATAAATTCCTGTTAATAGAAAAATTCAGGATTTACAATTAGGATTTACAACTCTGAAGTGAAGGAAACATATGGTTAAAATAGGGTAACAGACTTTCGTAAGTGATAATAAAGAGGTAGAATTTTATATAAGATCTTGAATTGGGAAGGAGGTGGAAGGTAATAAACATTCTCTGTGTGTTAGTTGGATACAGTTATAAATATTATATAACTTTGGATATAAAATCACCTTCTAAGGATAGATTTACTAGGCTGTCATTTTTTCCAAAAGGAAAAACTGAATAACGTAGATGTTAACAATGGTTATCTATCATTTGAATCTTTGTTCTCCTGAAATAGAAGACTAAACACTGAGCACATAGTCATTTAGTCTTTTCCAATGACTTTTCAAATCTCAGAGCTAATAAAAGACAATTAAAGGTATATATTCTTGTATTTTCTGTCTTGTTTATAAAAATAATTTGGGGAAGGAATTATAATTTCTTATAACATGCACAGCTATGAGCTTGTTTTGGCTTTTCCTCACAGTTTGACATTTGAGGACAGTGATTTTTGTAGAGTTTTTAAAGGTATATTTTGAGATAAAATTGGTTAGCCCTTTGTAAGAATGTACAATGAAGCACTTTGCTGAACATAGTAAATCACATAATGTAACAGGAATAAAAATCAGCATGGAGACAGATTTTGAAGCAAGGAAATGCTCAATGAAACTAGAAAATCAATCCCTCCTACCCACCTCTACCTTCAGTTGGGCCTCAGGAAACTCATAAATCCTATCCTAATAAGCTGTTGTGCTCTTCCCCAGAGGCCATGAATACTTGAGTTCCAGGGTTTAGATGACTAGCCCCGCTTTTCCTGTGCATGCCCAGAATGGGCATAGAGAGCAAGACAGATCTACCTCTGCCTGCTGGGGGCCACCACCAGAAGGCCCCTTCCTCTGTGTGCCTAGCTCTAGCAGAAAGAGCCAGCAGATCTGCCTCTGCCTGCCAGGCACTGTCACTGGAAGGCCTTTGCCTCCACATGCTCAGCATGTGCAGAGAGCGCCAAAAGATCTGCCTCTGCCTGCCAGGCACCACCACCAGAAGGCCCTTCACTCCACATGCCCAGTTCAGGGTAGATTGAGCCAGCAGATAGACCTCTGCCTGCCAGGTGCTGCCACCAGAAGGCCCTTTCCTCCATGCACCCAGCATGGGCAGAGAGAGCCATACAGATCTGGCTCTGCCTGCTGTGCCTCCCACCAAAAGGCCACGTCCTTCAGATAGCCAGTGTAGGCAGAGAGAACCAGCAGATCCATCTTCACTTTCAGGCAGCTGCCACAAGAAGGATCCTTCCTTCAGGCAGTCAGCAGGAGCAGAGAGACACAGCCAGGTAAACCCTGTGCATCTATAGGCCACCATTGGATGCACTTGGTTCCCTCAGGCAGCCATCACCCACTAGCAGAATCAGACAAATACACCCCTGTGTCTGCCACCATCACGGGAGTTTCAGTGTAGACACACAGGCTGAGAGAAGCATCCACACCTCCATGTACCCCTGATCATCAGGAAAGCCCCAGTGTAGCTGCACAGGTATGGAGAAGCCTGTTCCACATCCTGCTACCTCCCTATAAATCTGGAGTTCGAGGAACCCAAGTGCCTGTCCCATCCCCCTACACACTGTATAGAGGTAGTCAAAGGGGGAAGTGCCTGGGGCCCCAAAACCAGCTTCATGGGAGGAACCCAGGAGAATGTCAAGATGAAGGAGCAAAAGGAAAACTCAGACCTCTGGCCCACACAGAACAAGTCTGGGAGATACAGTCATGGAAAAAAAACAGAAGTCACACATCTGAAATCTCTGAGAGGATAGCAACTTAAGTAAGGAAACAACTTCATGAGATTGTAAAATCAGACAAATCAGAAATACTATCTCAAGTAAAAGAAGAAATCACAAACATACTGAAAGAATTGTTCAGTGTGTCTAAAGAAGACACAGACAAAAAAGAGGAGCATAGCAAAATGACAGAAACCTTGAATGAATATAGAAAGGAATTAAAATGCATGAAACAGATTTAGAGAGATCTAGGAAATTAAAAATTTAATCAAAAGCTGGCAAAAGAGCTTGAAAAAGACTGAAGATAGACTTTCATACCTTGAAGATAGGATTGTAGCTAGTGATCAGGAAAGGAAAGATCCTTTGAAAATAACAAGGAATCAGGAAATAACAACTCAATGGCTGCAAGATGATGCAAAAGAGCACAATTTAAGAGTAGTATGTGTCGGTGAAGAAGAAGGGGTGAACACAAATGAAATTTAAAGGATATTCACAGAAGGAATAGAAAAAAACTTTCCAAACATGGGAAATAGATTTGGCATGCAGATAAGTGAAGCATATAGGACTCCAACTAGCCATAGCCAAAGTAAATCTACACCCAGATATATAACAATCAATATCCCAGAAATTCAGCACAAGAACAGAATATTAAAGGCTGTTACAGAAAAGAGATATATCACCTATAAAGGAAAACCAATCAGAAATACAGCAGATTTATCAACACAAACCATCAAGTTAAGAAGAGTTTGAAGTGTTTCAAACCCTGAAAAAAAACCAACTTGCAACCCAGATTGTTATACCCTGCAAAACTATCTTTCAAAATTGATGGAAAAATAAGATACTTGCATGACAAAGGACAACCGAAGGAATTCATGACCACCAAACCAACCCTACAGAGAGTGTTAAAGGATATTCTAGAGAGAGGGAAAGATGACTGTATTTTCAGGAACAGCAGTAGAGGAGGATCACCAAACAAGACAGGCAATTGAATGAAGGGGAAAAGTGGAGGGCCAGCAACAAGAGGATAATATGGCAGAGATAAACCAATATATGCTGGTTGTAATCATTAATGTTGATGGCCTCAGATCAGCAATAAAAAGAAACACAGGGAAAATGGATCAAGAAATAAGATCTACTGATATACTGTATGCAAGAACAAATTTAACTGGAAAGGAAATTCACAGACTGAAAATCAAAGGAGAGAAAACAATTGTTCCATGTGGCAGAAGACTATCATTTGTTTTGCAGCCCTGTCATGCTTTTGTTCTTCTGTTTTGACTGGTTCTATCCTGTTGTGTTTTATTTGATTTTATTATGTGTGATGGTATAGACAACTTTTTTGAGGAAAATGAGATATTATAGTATATATTGTTCATTTCCTGTTTTTTGGTTTTGAAATCCTGTAATGTTTTCATTCTTTTAAATGGTTTTATACTATTTTGTTATGTTTGATATTATTGTGTATAAAAATATGCTCAACTATTTTGAAGAAAACAAGAGACATTATGGTAGCCACTATTGATGTCCTATTGTATTGTTGTGAAATGCTGTGTTGCTTGCATTGTTCTGTTCTGATTTGCTTTGTTCTGGTTACTTTTTTTTTCTTCTGTTTAAAATAAAAAATTTTAAAAAATTTATAATAGATAACTAGCACCAGAATTTTGCTGGTTGGGGGTGGTAATCTCTGGTTTTTCACAACAGGAAAAAAAGCAGAAATAATCATGATTTTGTCCATGAGTCTTGGAATAACATAGACTTTAGGATTTTAGTAGTGTCAGAAAATTCAACAGATTTCCAGTGGTCATGTTATTGTATCAGATAGTACAATAAAGGCCAAACAATAAGATTAGATTCCTGTTCTTAAGTTAGTAACTGTAAAGTGGGAAAAACAAACTATGGCCAAATTCTAGTATAGATGCAGTAAACTAAAAGTTCTCTAAACTGAAGTTTCCATGGGAATCTCAAATTGAGAAAAATTATTCCACTTCTGAAGAAGGAGATCAGGGAGGAATTCACTCAAAGCAGAAGCATCTATGATAGAACATTAATGATGGTCTTTTAGGAGACTTGGATGATGAAGTAATGTAGAAAGGTGTTGTGAGCTGAAGGAACTTCATAAAATGTCATGAGTCTCCTCACTACATTCTATCCTCTAAGCAACTGCTGTAAAATCATAAGCCTCATGATAAACATTAAATCTGACAGCATGAGCAGCTATTTAAAAGATAGAAAGACATATTATGGTAGCCATTTTGGATTTACTATTAGCTTATTTTGAAGTCCTTTATTGCATTCATGGTTTGTTTTTATTGTTTGTACTCTGTTCTACTCTGTTCAACTTTTAATATGTCCAAAGATATCTGCAGCTATTTTGAAGACAACAAAGGGCATTATGGTAACTATTGCTGATTTCATAAGATTTTGAAGTCCTGTGTCACTTATACTAGTTTATTTTGATTCGTTTTATTCTGTTTTATGTTCCTTGGATTTATCTTCTTTGAAATAAAAAATTAATAATTTTGCTTTGTTTTTCATATGCTTTCTTCTCAACCCTAAAAATCAGAAGTTGTATTCTGTCTTCAGTCTGTTCACTTCCTTTTTAAAATTTTTGATACTGAGGATCACACTCATGATGTAGTGCTTGCCAGGCAGGCACTTATACCAGAGCTAAATCCCCAGCCCCTCACTTTCTTCTACACTCCCAAATATTCTAACACATTCTGCTCCCTAAACATTTGACATTATTGTTTCCCTGGATTTTGAAGTTGGTATTATCTTACTAGGAAACTCTTAGTCTTTCCCCACATTCTGTCCCTTCTTCCCTTTCCTATAGTACATCTCAGTTGTCTTTCCTGCTATCTACTCAGTTTACCTCAGAATATTCATTGATTCTTTTTAGTTTTTTATTTAAAAAGAAAAATAGAAAAGCATATAAATGATACACAATTTTTAAAAATAGTAGGAAATTAACATTAGATAATATATTGCATATCATTATTGTAGAAGTGGTTGTTCAGGTTACAAGATCTAGGCATAAATATGATCAATCAAGGAGTGCATGAACTGATTTTTTTATGAAATAACATAAACTTATAGCTATCTGTCTTGCATATATATGCATACAAACACATTTATATATGTATATCTATATGGTTAATCTTTTCCTTTCTACCTTTTATCCTTAAAGGACTTATATCTAGAACATATACAGAATTTAAAAACATCAGATCCCTCAAATTCAAAGACCCAATCCAAAAATGAGCATCTGAGATGAACACGCACTTCTAAGTTGAAGAAATACAAATGGCTAATAAATAAATGAAATGTTCAACATCACTGCTCATTCAAGAAATGCAAATTAAAACAACATTCAGATTCTACCTCACTCCAGAAAGAATGGTTGCCATCAAGAAATCCTTGACTCTTAATACTCCAAGCAAGATTAGCCTCTGTCCTTTTCTTTCTTTCTCAAAGTACTTCAATATCTTCTATGTTTATCCATTATTTCTTCATGTCTTATACTGTTGCATGCAGCTGAGTTAGAAATATTATAGGCAGTCAGACAGGGTTAAGTCCTCAAAGGAACCAGTGCAAAAGCCCAGATACCTTGCAACTGTGGGACAGACAGACACCTCCTGCTGTGGACCAGGTCTCAAGACAAAATAGCAAACAAATGCATCTATATCTTAAGGACTGATATTTTAAATAGTTCCCTATCACCCTGAGGAAGTTAGAGTCACCATTCCAACCCCCTAAGGGAAGAGTCATTGCTCCTTAAGAATGCCCACTTTCAATGACTGGCTTCCCCATTTGTTCCTAATGTAATCAACTTTACCAGAACTATTAACCTTATTAGCTAAACATAGCTCTCTACCACTTTATTTTCATCTGCCTTGTGAGTTCCCAGTTTTCCCCACCTTGAACCCATCTCACCCCATGATTTTGCTCTATAGAAGTCCCTGGGAAAGACAAAGTCCTTGGCAACCCACTCAGGACCCCTTCTGTCTCTCTTCAGACAGAAACTTTTTTTCTGTCAATAAATATATTCTACTCTTAACCTCCATTGTTCTTAAAATTCATTTTTCAATTTTAGAGAACATGAACTTGCGTACACAGTAGGTCAGGTGTTTCATTCCTCTATATCATTACCTCCCAAAAGACTAAGTGCTCCTGTCTAACTTCAAATGACTTGGTTTAGAATATGACTTATACTCTATGAAGTTGGTTAAAATGATGTTCTCTGGTAGAAAAAATGGGAGAGAATTCAGGGAATAGTAACTGGAGCTGAAACATGTACATATAAGAAGAGACAGCTGTGAAAATATAAATTGAAACTATACTCTGGAGGCAATTTGGGAAGGCATCAACAAGAGTGGGAGACCAATGACAGTGAGAGACACAAAGCTAGGGAGATAGTTTAGGAGATAATGTTTGGTTGTGAGATTTCAAGGTTAGAATTAGAGAGAAAGGAATAGAATTGGGAAGATGTTAGACTTAAGTAGAATTGAAGAAGTGTGCTCTAAGAGTTGGGAAATGATTTAGATATGACAGTTTATTGGATAGTGGTCAGCCTATAGTTGGAAGGGAAGTCAAAGGAGTTAGTAGATGACTGTGAAAGAAGCATTATGGGTAAGGGCATTTGAGAACACCTTGATGTTACTTGTGTCAGGATATTTGTAGAAATAAAAGTCAAATAATAAGCCCAACTGTCAGGTCCAACATATATAGTTAAGCAAACCAACGCTTTAGCTGTTACACCTTGAAAGGATCAATTGACCATCAGACTATTGTAGATGAAAAATCTAAAGGTTTGATTAAGCACTGCAATGGAATAAGAAGATGGCACTATTGCAGCAAGCACATCCTCAGAAGGTTTTCTAGGTTAGCTTAGGTAGTTCTATCTAGTCTGATTTTCCAGTTCAGTTTCAGTCAATAGAAAGGGTAACAGAATGACCAGCAGTACATAGACTGTTATGTTTAGATCTAAATGTCCATCTGAAGCCTCATGAGAGCATAGATGGAACTTTTGAAAGATGATTGGATTATAAATTGACTTGCTGTTAGAAGGTAGGGATTGTTAAGGAGAGGAGAGTCACTGTAGGTATGACCTGGAAGTGTGTATCTTCCTCCTCTATTCACCCACTTGGCTCTCTATGCTTCTTGTATTCCATACAAAAAGTAGATTTCCTCCACCATGACCCTCTGCCTTGCTGCATGCTTTGGAGCCAGCAAACTGTGGACTGAAACTCTACAAATGGTCAACCAAAGAAATCTCTCTTTTCTTAAGTTGTGGAGGTTTTGCGTTTTGTCACAGCAACAAGGAAAGTAAGACAGAGCACATTCTTATCCATAATCTTGCTTGGATAGTTCCATTTGCTGATACTAGGATTTCAAGTTGTACTTAATGTTTTTAAGTACAGAAAACATGCTTAAAGGAGCAATAATATAAAAAATACTAATGGTAAGATGGACATAAAAAAGAGATGATGATAGAGAAACTAAAGATTCTATATATCTCAAAACTACAGTTTGAATCTATTTTATCTCTTATTATGAAGATTCCACAATTCAAAAGATATGAACAAAGCATTCATATAGAAGAAGTGATATTGTGTAGTGAACATAATACAGCTATCAGCTAACTAATTGTGCATCCTTAGACAAATTCTTTTCCAACTTTGGTCCTAAGGTGTATGTTTTTTCTTTTCTTCCTCTTCCTCCTCCTCTTCCTCTTCTTCCTCCTTCCCCTTTTCCCCTTTCTCCTCCTCCTCCTCCTCCTCCTCCTCCTCCTCCTCTTCTTCTTCTTCTTCTTCTTCTTCTTCTTCTTCTTCTTCTTCTTCTTCTT
>PVJX010012495.1:0-50167 GCA_004027295.1 Dolichotis patagonum
ATATAATATAATATAATATAAATACATATAATATATAAAATTAATACATATAATATAAAAATACAGGTTTTTATAAGTATTCCAATTCTATTGACAAGCTACATCGAATTCTTTAAAGCTTTCAGTGTAAAATCACTAATACAGTATTCACAAATTTCAAGTTACTCCAAGATGTAACATTAAAATCTTCTTATCGTGAGTTATATTAATTTCATCCTTTTCTGGTTTATTGTCAATCCTCCCCTCATTGAAAAGATAGTCACTTGCAGCTAATCTTGATTATCAGCTTGATTGGCTTGACGGACACCTAGGCGATCGGTAAAGCACACTATGCCTGTCTGGCTGGGTTGGGAGCGTGACCCTGAGGGCTATTATCCAGTTACTGGCGCCTTCCTCTTTGGCACTGTTTCTGCTCTCTGCTTCCCCACTACCATGAAGTGAGCAGCTTGCTTAGATTTTTCTGCTATGTTTCTCCTTCAGAGCCCACCAACCACGCTCGGAAACCTCTGAAACCATAAGCAAAGCAAATCTCTCCTTTAAATTATGGGTGTGTCACTTTAGTGATGCCTCAGTTCATGAACTTAGTTCTTTCCACTAAGCATCTTTTACTGTGCTTATTCATGAAATTTGGTGAGATGCCTATTTGAATCTACCTTTCTTAGTTCGAGTATTTATCTTTTTATTGACTTGTCAAAGACTTCTAGCTACGCTGGATACCACTACTTTACCAGATGTGATTGGAATAGACTTTCTTCTTTCGTATTTTATTCTTTTGTGTTCACATTTTATAGTATCTTTTGAGAAAAATGTTTTTAATTTACTGATTTTTTAAAAATCAGTTGTACTTGATGTAACACTAAGAGCTTTAGGTTTAGTCTAAAACCATAAAGAATTACTCTTATTTTATTTTCTTCTAGGAATGTATAAACATGTGTATTCAACCTTTCAGTGTACAATTCCTAAAGTGGAATTGTTTCTGGATCAACTATAAAATATATAATATAGTTAATATATATGTACACATGACAAAATTTCCTTTGCTTTTAAATATTTTTATTATAAAATTTTAAAAACTATAGTTAAAACTAAACGTAGTTTTAAATCTTCAGCCCGTTTTGAGTTAATTTTTTTGCAGGGTGTGATAGAAGGCTCTAAGTTACTTTTTTGGCGAATGGATAATCAATTTTCTCAGCATTCTCAGGCAAAAGGGCTACTACATCTCCATTGGAGTATCTTGGCAACTCCATCCGAACCCAGTAGGTCATACCACAGATAGAAGGATTTATTTTTAGACTTTCAACATTCCTTGAACTATATATCTGTCTTTAACAGTCTTGATTACTATAGCTTTTTATTAGTTATTAAAATTAAGCAGCAATACAAGCTCCCTAAATTTGTTCTATTTCAGGAATTTTTCTTTATTTCACATAAGTTTTAGAATTAGTTTGGCAATTTTTACAAGAAAAATTAATTGAGATATTGATGGCCTTTATACCGAACTTACAGATCTATTTGGGAATAAATGCTATCTTCATAACTTCCAGTCTTAACCTTAAGTATAAACTCTCTAATTATTTATTTATTCTTACAAGAAATATTTTATGGTTTCTTTTAGTAGTGTTTTGCAGGTCAGATATGTTGAAT
This sequence comes from Dolichotis patagonum, assembly GCA_004027295.1. Lineage (NCBI taxonomy): Eukaryota > Metazoa > Chordata > Mammalia > Rodentia > Caviidae > Dolichotis > Dolichotis patagonum. Next base: position 1,645 of record PVJX010012495.1, read on the forward strand.
TTGTAAAAACAAAATAAAATGCTCCAGAAAACTTAATTAAATTAGTAAATGAGACTATTTACGTAAGGAAGTTTATTCTGCTTCATTTAAGTTAATCAGATACCAATCCAAGGAAAATTAGAGACATTCTTATTTTACTAGATTTATAAATATCACAAGATTTGTGAATAAAGCTTGAAGATATAAAGAGCATTAAAGTATTTTAATTCATAACTTTATCAAGTCAAATATCGATTTAAATTCTGATAACCACAATCACTGCATTCTGTGCACAAAAATCTCTACTTAAATATTTTTTTAAACCAATATTGATACTGTCAATCACATTTTCTTTTTAGACTAGGCTTTTTTTGTGTAATTTTTGTGTAATGCTATTGGCTGAATAAAAGGGGTCTGCCTATACCTCACCTAGAAATATTAAAATCAAGATAAAGAGGAATGGTAAAAACCAACACGCCACAGAAAATTCCACCTGGCCTGCCTGCTGATACTCTTTTACCACTCGGGTCCCTTTCTATGCTACCTTCCCTCACCCTCCCATAGCCACATCCTAACGTTAAGAGAATCCTACTCACTGTACTGCCCTTCCCTCAAAACTGATTTTATAGAAGCCTCTGTACCAAATCATACGCAATAAATGTGTTCAAAATAGATATGGTAACCATGGCAAGGGTCAGAGCCATGCCTAAGGCTGTTCTGAATATCAGTCACAGCCTCTCTGTGAAGATTGTTCCTTTCATAGTAAAGACAGTTCTGCAAAACTAACTTACGAATTTAACATCTGTGGAAAATGCTATGCTATCTTTGTTATGCTTAGAATCACCCAAAATATGAGCAGATATTGAGAAATGGTAATAACGTACTCAAAGGGAAACAACTGTGTAAAATATAATGTGGGATTATTGGAGATCCGAAGTTGTTATTTTCCTTTAAAAGCAATAATTGAGTTGTAAATTTAAAAAATAGTAGTGTGTACTAAAAGAATACTCAGATATTCAGAATCAAACTATTATGGGAAATACAACTGACATTTAGTGCTAGTATTACATAAAGCACCAAGTTTATCTTCTTTTTGTGGGTTAAAAAAAGCATTTTAATTGTACTAATTTTCTCTGCTGCCACTATGCCTCCAGGAATCTTGCAGATGAATTTGAGTGAAAAATTTTCCATTTTGTCATTTTTCTGTTGAGCTTCCTGTACTAAAAATTTCATGGCATTTTGAAAGTCCCAAAGTAAATGCATTATTTAAACTATTGTACTTCCTCATCTATCCTTTTTTGGTTAATGTGTGTATTTATGTCAGTGAAAAATTGTAAGCTTCTGGAGAAACGAGCTTATGCTTATGAATATTTGCTTGGGGCACAAAATTAAACATAAATGCTCAATAACAAGAATTAAAAGAATAAAATATCACAAAATTTAATTTTAACATCTCTCTACATAAATAGATAAGATGCATAAATGTAATGTATCTTATAGTGTTACGTGTGTGTGTGTGTGTGTGTGTGTGTGTGTGACTAGTCTTTTTAGGGAAACATTTGACAGAATTTTGCAAACTATACCATCAATTTTTCAGATTTTGGTTTAGTAGCATAATTATTGGTTTAATACTCCAGTCAAAATTAATCATTTTAGGGCTAGCAAGTATAGGTCATCTAGAGACTTCTTGCTTAGCATACACAATCCGCACAACCAAAAATGAAATAAACAAAGAAAAATTATTCATTTCAGCAACAATACATTTTTTTTGCTTGATTTGAAATGTAAGAGGCCAGGGGTTGGGAGAAACACAGTAATATTGAGGGTTCAACTCTATTCTTATAAAAATAATTACACCATACAGTATTATTCTTTTACATTTTCCTCTCCTATCAACCCTAGAACATTCTTCATCTTTGAATTCCTGTCAAATAGAAGCATTTAGGTATATAATGAAAATAAAATTAATTCCAGTCCTTTGTCATGAGCAAACTATGATTTTAGATAAATCACCTAATCTTGTCCTCAGCTGCAAATTGCCATGAAACTTGACAAGATTGTTCATTATGTTCCCTTTCAGCCCAAGAATTCTATCAATACAAGTGCATATGCACTCAAATCCCATGTCCTATCACAGCCATTTTCAAAATATTACTATTTTATTCTACAAGAGGGTAGAATTTTTATCAGATTATGTCATAGATAACATCAGACCAGCCATCCAGCCGTGACACTGATTTGCTGTGTAGTAACAAGTGGGATCATTATATGTCTACATTTCAGAAGTAATTGCCTGTATGATGTGGCTGGCAATACTTACCACTTTTCTTCATATAATATTTAATTAAAATCTGGAGAAGGCCAGCAAAACAACTATAATGGGCAGCTAAATATTAGTAGTATAAAAAATTTTGTGAAGGATTTCTCCAAAATACCCATAGCTTCGTAATCAAATCATTTTGAAATAAAAAGGAGACATAAAGTAAACATGAACCATGCATTGCTGTTTGATCTGAGCATTTTTATTGAAATTGTTGCTATTATATGCTCTTGGGCAGTGCAGAAAAATCCATAAATACATAAAGCTATATCTGATTCATAAGAAATACTCCTTAATTGAATTTCAAGGTTAAAAATTTCTTGTATTAAGTCAGATATTAAGAATAATAATGACAAATCTCTCAAATTCAGAGAAACTTGGCCTGTGGAAGGCTTCTGATGTCTCCCGTCTTCTGTTTATGTCATATTTCCTACATGCATGGGCTGGGATACAGTTTACAGTCAAGTATATTTATCAACTCAGCAGTGGTCAGTTAAATCCCTGACCATGCACGGCCCTGAAACACATTCACTGGTCACTGAAGAATAGTCTGGTTACTGAGAAACATTAGAGCTCATGAATGATCAGCAGGTAAGCAAGAACTAGAAATTTCTTTTGTTAACTTTATGCACTATTCTGTCTTGTAAAAATTTATCAGTAAGCTAAGGAAATACAAGGAAGTAAAGAAATGAGTTGTGTCACTTGCTAGGTAAGAGGATATTTGCTGAAATCACACTGAATTTGAATGCTAACTTTATCACTTCTCAGTTGGTTGACCTTAAGCAAGTTACCAAACATCATTTTGCCTGTTTGTCATCTATAAAATGGGAATGACAATAGTATTCTCTGTTATAAATTGTTATGAAGACTGGATGAGCTAATATGCTGAGAACATATTTCGGCATACAGTAAGTTCTCAACAAATGAAGTTATAATAATAATAATAATTTTTGTCTTCATCATCATCATTATTATTGTTTTAAATGTCTGGAAAAGTCATTGAAAATTGGTACAAAATATTAAATTATATCATAAGGTAAAATATTAATTGTATGTAACTTAAGTTGTTCCTCATATTTCCTTAGCTTACTGATAAACTTTTAGAAGACAGAATAGTGCATAAAGTTAACAAAAGTAATTTCTAGTTCTTGCTTACCTGCTGATCATTCATTAGTTCTAGTGATTCTCAATAACCAGAGTATTCTTCAGTGGCCAGTGAATGTGTTTTAGGGCCCTCCATGGCCAGTCTGAGTCTGATAAAAATTGTCAATATCTTAAATATAGTGATTTCTGCCTTGAAGACATATGTGAAAGCCACATTTACCTCTACAACAAGTAATATATTTTTTAACAAAGATTAATTTTTATGATATTATTATGTCAGATGTTTCCTTTCCATAAGTATAGATTATATAGTTTCAGGATGAAATATATACATTTGCAGAATTTAATCTAGGATAAAAGAAATTAGAATGAGACAACTTTCAAAAGAATGTTTTTTATGCTTTATTTGATTTGAAAACACTGATATATTCTTAATGCTGATTTCCAGAATACATAGATCCCCAAAAATTTTCCAAAGAAACAAATGCAAAATAGATAAATATATATATCCATACAGCTAAGATTATCTTAGCTATTTTTAACTAAGAAAAAGATGTATTACTGTCCAGTTGTACCATAAATAATTTCTACACTTGGACCCAGCAACTTACTTTAATATTATGTGATAAAAAATAAAATAATGCACCTAACATAATCCAGAGTAAATGGATCAAACTGGATTTTATCATCTTTCATTTTACTTTATTTTACAGCTCTTTGAATAACTTGGGAGTATAAACCACAAGTTCTTTTTGAATTTTTGTATTTCAGAAAAAATACAATAAAACAATGGTATAAAATTTCTTTTTCTGATTTGATTATTTATTTTTTGTTTTTGGTATGAGCAATCGAACTCACAACCTTGCACTTGCCAGGCAGGCGCTCATGCCACTGAGTTAAATCCCCAGCCTGGTACTCCTAAATTAGACATAATTTGTTACTTGGTAAGGTACTTGAACAACTCCCAAGGAGTGTTCAATTTCTTGAATTTTCCACTGTAACCCCATAAATAAACATGGGCTGCTCAGAGACATTTTCTGTCTTAGCCACAAGAGTCTCCAAACTCTGAAGAGGGTTTTGATCCTTCTGAGCCCTAAAATCATATCACTTGTCTCATTTAAGTCTTCACTGTACATTCATTTGGGAGATTGGGGATCTAGGCCAGGTCCCCCATATCAGTCTACATTCCCACTAACAATGGAAAAGAGTCCCTTTTTTCCCACAACCCCCCCAGCATTAGTTGTTGGCTGATTCCTTGATGATAACCATTTGGGGTGAAATGGAATCTTAGTGTTGTTTTAGAAATCAAAAGTTCTAATTTGACATCCTATTTGATTGTGGATTGACATCCACAATCTATTTTCTAGACAGTATAGCCTTTTCCATCAGTGTGAAATAGTGGTCATTAACAATAAACTGTGATATCAGTTACAATAAGATGTCTTATAGTTAGTCATTAGATCTGAATGCATAAAATGACTGTAATAAACTCAAGGAAAAAAGCTTCTTAATCTGATTTTTGGTCAATATTTTTGGATATGATTTCAAAATTGTAATAAACAAAAGCAAAAAATTGACAAGACTGCATCAAACTAAAACCCTTCTACACAATAAATGAAATAATCAAAAAGATGAAGATGGAATATAGTGCTTCCTCAAAAATATTAGAAATAGAACTACCAATTTATCCAGCAATCCTATTTCTGTGTATATATTCAAAATTGAAATCAGAATCTCAAAGAGCTATTGTTCTCCCATATCCATAATAAGCAAAAAATAGAGATAACCTAAATGTCTACCAATAGATAAATAGGTAAAGATAATTATATGGATAATTAATGGTAAAAACAATGCATAATTATATATATATATATCAGAATTTTATTTATCCTTTATTAAAAAAACAGAAGAAAATCCTGTCCTTGTGACAATGAGAATGAACCTTGAGGAAATTAGACTATGTGAAATAAGCCACCCACAGAAACACAAATACTGCATGATCTCACACATGGCATCTAAAGAGTCAAACACAAAGACGCATAGAGTAGAATGATAGATGTCAGGTGGTAGAGGGAAGGGAGATGTAGAGAAATTGGCCAAAATAGACAGTATAAATTTTCAGCTGCACAGGATCAATATGTTCTGGAGATCTATAGTGTGGTATGCTACCTATAGTTAATAATAGTATACTGTATACTTAAAAATTGCTAAGACAATAAATCTATGACTTCTCATCACTAAAAGATAAGTATGTGAAGTGATGGATCTGCTAATTAGCTTGATTTAATCATTTCATGATATATTCATGTATCAAAATATCAAGTTACATACCAAAAGATATAATTTTTAGGCAACCTGCTTGGGACCCCTTCTGTCTCTCTTCAAACAGAAGTTTTCTTCCTCTCAATAAATATATTCTACTCTTAAAAAAAGATATATAATTTTTATTTGTCAATTATGTCCTAGTAAATGTAAGGGGTAAGATATATTATTATTTCTGAGCTTTAGAGCAACTTATTAAAGTTGCTTTCTATAAAAAATAGAGTTAAAGAGAAAGACTGAGTTTTTATAATTTTTATCATATTTAATATTGCTACTGCCCTGTGTTCTTGTATTTCTCTGGAGATGCTCATTTCAAATTAAATTATTTTAATAAAGCAAATGACATCTTGTCAGTAAATATAATATCTTTATGAATATTTATATAATTTCCAATAGGATTCTCTATTCATTTCACAAGATTTAATGGCCCTTATGGCTTATTAATTCTTTTCCCAAAAACTCCCTCAAAAACCAAAGAATTCTTTCCCTCTAATGGGCTGAAGTCATTTTTTTAATCTTTTCAGAGGGGTTTTGGCAAAAATTATACATTTAAAAAAATTAGTCTCAGTATTTATGTTTAATCTTTTAAAATTTCATATCAGCTTTTGCTGTGTTTTCAATGTTTGTTTCTAATTTCCTTTTCCTTTTTTTGTTTTTTTTTTTTGTACTGGGGATTGAACTCATGATCTCGCACTTGCCAGGCAGGCATTTGTGCTACTGAACTAAATCCCTAGCTCCATCTAATGACATTTCTTTAAAACAATTTTAATCAGTCTGTTAAAAATTCCAGAGACTTGAGTTTGGGAGGCAGAGTGGAGCCTGTACTGAAAAATCAGATTTACTATGTATTCTTCAGTTATTCTTGGGAAGAAGGAGGGTAGTAAATTAATGTCTCAAAGTTCCTTTCATTATCAATATTGTACTGATAATTGTTAGAATAAAACTTGGATCCGAATGTGATCTTTAGAAAAATGGTGAGAAGTAGAATCTGGGGATTAGATCTGTGGAGACATTCATTGAAGACCCCTGGGGGACACCCAGGGTTATCATCACTGAAGACCCCTGGTGGAGACCCAGGGTTTTCTCCTCCCACTCTGGGGCCTCTTTCTCTACTTGTTGGAAAGCCTGAGGATCCAACCTCAGTACCTTGCTCTAGACAGACTAAATCACTGGGTGATCTCCTCCACAGCGATGATTCCTTGATTACCAGCCATTCATGAACAGCTCACTAATGAAATTTCTAGTACGAACTATTTCTTGAACTTAGCCTTAGATCCCCCACCCTTTCTTGTGTCTATTTGATTGTTCACCAGATTCCTTGAAGTTAATGTATGTCACTCATCACCCGAAACCCCTCCCTGATTGTTTCCATCTCAGAAACTGGGTTCGTTCAGTTATTTGGAACCCAAGCTTTAGTGCTGTCACCATGGCTGCTCCATCCTATCTTGGTTATGTCATATGGTCTCATTTCCCCATGGCCAATGTCCTTCTGCCTGAATTACTACAATCTCCAAATGATCTCTCTCCTTACTTTGTCCCTTGTGGTCCTACTACAATCAACACTAGAAGGATAACTGATAGTCACTTAAAAATTTAAAACTCATCCTATAAGTCTCCTTCTTTCAATGCTCCTTTAGGAGAAAGAAAGAAAAAAAACAGAATCAAACAAAAACAGAATCCACTGCCTTTCTCATTGTCTTCAAGCCTTGTATGACCTAATCTTGGCTCATTTCTTTCCCACCTCATTTCTGACCATTTTCCTCTAACCACCTTGGACAAGAAAACTGAATTCCAAACTCTGCCTTTCAATTCAAATTTTTATTGTCTGTAATAGCTACCCCCAATGGTTCTGGGACATATTTCCTCATTCTTTTCATGTCTGGATTCAATGATCACTTTCTCAGACAGGCTTCCTTAAAATCCCAATCTAAAATAGCCTTTTATCTCTCCCCTTATCTTGCTTTATTTCTATTGCTTACAGAACAGCCTAATATTTATTATAATTCACCTAGATAAAGACAGTTTCCCCCAGCATCAGTAAGCCCCTAGAGGGCATAGATTTTTTTAAAAGATTTAATGCTGTACCACAAATACGCAGAACAGTGCCTCCCACACAGTAGACACTCTGAATACCTGTTGAAGCAGTCAGTGATTTCCCCCAAACCCAGAACTCTAATACAATAATATTAGCACATAGAAGTAAAAGGGACCATCCCAAATCACCTACCTCAAGAGGTAGGTGAGAACTCAAAAAATGCATGACAAGAAGTTTGCTAAACCCCCAAATCCCAGTGAAGAAGCGTGTACGTAGTGTGTGTAGCAATGCTTACACTCTCAAAGGGCAGAGCTGGCAACAGAAGGACCACAGAATGTCTGCAAAAGGATGACTCGATGTAACATGTGCTAAGTGATAGCAACAGTAAGTTTACAGGGAAGGACACATGGCAGTTGGGTCTGGTTTCACAGTTGCATTAGCAGGGCTGCTAATCTTATAAAATTTAATTAATGAAACTCCCTTCAGAGTTGATCATTTCTTGTTCCATTACTGTATTTTTAGAATGTGTCATGAAGCCCATCTGAAAAGGCTTGTATAATTAATTACAGCACTGCCTATGATGTAGGTGTCGTATTTCCATTCTTAGGAGATGCCACTGAATTGAGAAAATACAACCACAAACCATGTGTGGTGGTGCATGCCTATAATCCCAGCACTTGGGGGGCCGAAGTAGGAGGATCGCTGCAAGCTCAGACCAGCCTGGGCTACAAAGTGAGCCCAAGGCCAGCCTGAACTGAATTAAAAGACTCAAAATAACAACAAAAAAACCCCACACAATTCGTAACTAAGACATTTATTTGTTTCTAACAGTCTATCCCATCTCTATCTGTATGAGCTACTTTTCTCATTGCTGAGACAAAATATCCAATAGGCAAAGCAAAAGGATAGCTCCTTTATTTAGCTCACAGTTGTAAAGATTTCAGTCTCTAATCAGCTGGCTATAAGACAGGGTAGCATGGCAGACAAGTGTCACAGTGGAGAAACAGTTCATGGCAGGCAGAAAGCAATGAGTAGGACAAGCTTCTTCCTTTCCCTTATATTGTACCCAGGGTACCAAGGGTACCAAGATTACAGCAGTGGCAAACAATCAATAAACTGATTTAGTAATCACACATCCTTAATCCTAGCACTGCACCATGAATCAGTCACATACTCCAGATTCAGCCACCTCTGAAAAAGCCCCACCTATGACTTCAGGAGGCTTTGGGTGGACACAAATCAATGCCACTATACTTGGTGCTCTTGTTGTTGACATCTGAAATACCAGCAGACTGTCTCTGGAATTCTGGGAAGAGAGATGGGAATATGCCTGAGCATGGCCAGATGGACGGCAGTGTGTGGTCCTGAGGACGTTCTGAGGAAAGGTTTTCCAGAGGGGAAAATGAAATTACATACTTGATCCAAATCTGAAGAGGCTATGTGGAGAGTAGAGCGTGAACTTAAAAACATCTGGCTCTCCAGGAAGCATTCCAAGGGGCTCACTGGGCCTACATTCAACTTGGAATGTTGTAGCTGTTCACTGACTTAGGGTGTAGTGGTGGCAGATCCCACACAGTCTTTCTTCCTGGAAGAATCACAGTCTGATCCTTTTAGCCCTTGCTAAGAAATGCTCCATTTCAACTACCAGCTAAACAGCCTCAGAAAAGTCTCACTTCATTACCAGGACCTAATGAATGAGCTATGACCTGCAGTCAAATGTAAGTCTCAGTCGATCAAACTCAGCTTGTTTGTGCTCTGCCCTTGCTTAGTGAACTGCAGAGAGAACCTGGACCAAAACTACATAAATTTTTATATACCCTTTTTCTCTGTTGTGTCTGAGCATGTTGGGTTTTGTACAGAAATGTGTTTCTTTGGTTTGCAAACTGCTTATTGAAATAAAGTCTCTCTTTTTGTGTTAAATTCTTTTTCCTAGTGAATTCTTGTTCACAAGGACAATGAAAATAGCTGAATATTCAAGCAACAGCATTTAGAGAGGAGGCTAGAGGTATTCATGGGTCCATGAATACGCCATTCTCTTTCATGGGGTGCTGCCACATTGGCCATGAGTAATAAGGAAACAGAGGCACTAAAGTGGCCTCTAAAACTGCAGTTGCTTTAGCTGTAGAACTTTGTAACCAGTATCCACCAAATGTGCTTGTATTACTAAATCATAAACCAGGTACAGTGATATGCACCTGTAATCCTAGCACATGGTGGGGGCCAAGGCAGGAGAACTGCAGTTTCCTATAAGTAAAGTTGTTTGGATACCATCATATAACCACTACTTGGGGAATTTGGTACCCAGGGCAGCCTGAACTGAACAGGTAGACCCTCATAAATCCAGATCATCTTTCTAATACCCTGAGTATTAGAAAGACATTGTACTACTTTTACTGTAATAGATGGCTTTATATTAAGAATATTTTCCAAGCCAGACATAGTGGGGCATGCCTGTAATCCCAGCATTTGGGAGGCTGAGGCAGAAGGATTGTTGCAAGTTCAAGACCAGCCTAGGCTACCATGTGAGTTCAAGGCCAGCTCAAACTATATAACAAGATCCTGTCTCAAAAACACTTTTTTTCCATATTTATAAGTTGATGTTCTAAACTCCTGGTTTATTCCTTACTGATCATATGAAACCACATTTCCTTAATAAATTCATCTCATTCATATGTTATTTCCTATCTAAAGTCTACTTTCCTTATTGGGTCCTTTAAGTTGTCATTTAATTTGGCTTAGGCCAGTGCTCATATTTGGTTTCACAAGTGCGCTTTGATAGAAGGTGGTATATGTTAGGGTCAATTGATTTTTGGTTCTGGTCCTTCACTTTTTTATGTAACTTTTCCTGTAACTCATTTTTACATTTTACTAACAAAAGACAGCTTGCCCCTGGGCTCACCTGTGTAGTCTCCCTTTGGTGGATGTGGTGCAGGTCATGTGCCAGGGGGTGGGAACCCCTGGTGTACGCTTCCTCCACCCCTCAAGGAGGCCAACAGCTGTGTGGAGCAGAGGCGCCTGGCTGGCATGTGTGAAGGTAGGCCATCCCAGCTGAGCTGCAAAGCCATGAGCTACCAAGCATGAGTGTGTCCTTTGCCTCTGAGGATTAAAGTTTGTTAGGGAGCAACAGTTTAAGTTCGTTAGGTAGACTCCAAGAGTTGACTCTTCTCCATGCTCAACTTACACAATTTATTTATTTATTTATTTATTTATTCAAAAAGTTTCTTGATTTCTACTCTGTGCTATGCATTTATATGACGCAGATAGTAAATGAAAATTCCCATAAGCATTTATATATTGTATATATGGATATATATACATATAATACATACACAGGTGTATAAATTTAATGGCATGTACATATAAGTTTCTTATTACTATTTAACAACCACAACCTTAATGATGCAAGGCAACACCAGTGTGTGATCTTATAGTTCTGCAGGTCAAAAGCCCCAAATGAATCTCACCTGGCTGAAATCAGGGTATGGAGAAAGCTATGTTACTTTCTGCTCTAGAAGAGGGCTTTTATTCATTGCCTTTAAAAAAAAAAACTTTCAAGGGATGCCCACACTTGTTGGTCCCTGATCCTCTTCCCTTATGTTCAAAGTCAATGATGTAGAATTGATTGTAACTCTGCCAACTTTCTACTTCTCTGTTTTCAGCTTCCCTTGTGATTATAGCAGGCCCGGCTGGTTAACCACAGAGCTTCTCCCCATTTCAGGTCAGTTGGTAGCCACCCTTTTTTCTCTGCAACTGTAATTCACACTTGCCATGTGACTGCATGTATTCTCAATGTTATAAGGGGTATGCATTTTCGGGGAGACTTCAATTTACGTACCATAATGCATAAGCCATTTAATAAATCCTAAGAACTAGTTGTAATTTTAAATTCAGAATTTTTAGGATTTAAAGGTAACATTCTAGTGATATTTTAAACATCATCTTATATTCATGGCATTAATTTTTCCACAGGAAATGTTTGAATATTCACTCCAAGTGGGATAAACAAAGACTATTAATAACTTCATGTCATTTAAGGCCAGGTTTGATCTCTGATGAGTTCAGTTCAGTTTAAAATGATTTTGCAAAATGAGCTATTTAAAAACCTTGTGTCTTGAACTTTGGACACTGCAAAAGTGCTAGTATTATGTGTATGCATAAAATATGCAAGACAATTAACATCTACTCCAGTTTTCTAACTATCTTAGTCAATCTGTCTTCCTTTTTTAAATTTTAAGTGAATATACCTCAAAACCTAAATCTCATCCCTCAAACCAAAGATACATTTTGCCTATTTTTGAGTTTTTAAAAAATGGAATCATAAATCATATTTTCTTTTATCTCTGGCTTACTTTCTTTAATATTCTTTTGTATAACACTCATCTATATTGTTGCATGTAGTTGTAGACTTTTTTTATTGCTATGTATAGTGTTTACTTTGTGAGTGTGCCACAGTTTGTTCTAGTGCTGATGGATGTGTGAATTGTATCTATTTGGGAACCATTAATGTTAGTAGTACTATGAGCATTCTTGTTGAACATACATGTGTACTTCTGTTGGACGTAAAATAAGGAGAGAGGAATTTTTAAGTCACAGGGTTGCTGATACTCAGCTTTAGTGGATACTGTCAAGTAAATTTGCAACATGATCAAATTCATGCATTTGCATAGTTAGAGGAGGAAATAAATAAAAATATAAAATAGAAAATTCCACTTGCTTCCTGGTTCTATCACTAGTGGCTTACATTTTAGTCCTGGTTCTGCCATCTACTAACTAACCTCTTGACTAAACTTCTTTATTTTTAAATTAGAAGATTGAAGTGGATGATCACATGAAATTCATCAAAACCCCAAGTCTATGAGACAGAGTAGAATAGAAGGTTCTATAAGAAGGTTAATAGCAGTCCAGCTACCTCCTTCCATGCCACCAGGTAGTCTCCCTTTCCATGGTCTGAGATTGAAACTTCTGTATCTTTGGGTATAATATTGCACTCACACCCCAGTTTCATATGCTTTGCAAGACCAGTGTAGACATTTTGAAGCACATCCACCTGAAATTCAAGGAGAAAATTCCGAGTTGAAGATTGAGGAATATTTAGAAAGCCAGTAGGGCACAGATTCTTAAATGGATAAGGTAACAGTGGTGGCTGCCAAGAGCAGCACCGGTCATGGTGAGGACTAAAAAGAATTCTTATGGGTTGATCAAGAATCTTAGAAAAAATAGATTCCTACAGTAGATGCAGTATGAAGTCATACTATGTGAAACCATGAATTTTCAAACCTTAAAGCCATAAATGTATAGGCCATACCTCAATCACATGAACTTTGAATTTTAAAAAAAAGTTTACAATTAGGCAACCAAGAAGGTAAGTATGTCTTTGTGGACTAGAACCTGATATTGTTATGGTCAGGAAGAAAAAGTATTATGATAAGGAGATAATCTTGAGGGAATACACATTACATGTTTAGATCTAAAATGTCCCCCCAAATGCTCATGTGTTTGCAAGATACTTGAAGCACTCCACTCACTACCGGATTCAGCCAGTGTCTTAGTCAGGGTTTTACTAGAGAAACAGACAGAACACAAGATATACAAGTGTATAAGGAATTACAAGATTGGCTTACGATGGTCAGCCAGAGTCAGATGAGGAAGGACGCAGAGAGTGTCTGCACACCAAAGGCCAAAGGATTCAATCCAAGGTCTGGAGTTCACTGCAGTGTGCCTTGCAAGTCCCGACTAGCAGCATGGTGGGACTGCAGCAGAAGGCTGAAGGGTCTATGCAGGAAGTCTGAAGGATCCAAGGCAAAAACTGAAGAGCATGCGCTGGAAGCCGGGAGATCACATCCAAACTGAAGGCAGACTAGAGCTCCTCCGAAGAATGTCCTTCTCCTTCCCGTTTATACCATCCAGGAGGTGAGCACCCTAGGGTGGGTCTTCTACATCATAGGGTGTAGAATTGCTAAGCTGATTTAGTTAAGCTTCTAAATGTCTCAGCTTGACGCAATCAATCAGTCAGTAAGTTCAACAGATAAATGTGCTGCTAGGGGTTGGGGCCCAGCTGGAGTTGAGTCAATGGAAGTGTGACCTGGAAGGGTATATTCCTTCTAGGCTACTCCCTTCCCCACTGCTTCCTGGTTGCCATGGGCCAGGTGGCTGTGGACAAAACCAGTGGAAGCTGTGAGCTAAATGATGTCAGGTATTTTGTCTCAGGGTCAGGAAGGTGACAAATACAGTACAGTTTTTCCTTCTTATCACTTATTTTCCACTGTAATTGTTGGTTACCTCCCTCTGTAACTCACTTCTTTTTCATCTCACTAGCTCAGTACTTAACACATACACAGCTGCTGACCTCAGTAAACCATGTTGGCCAACACCAGAGTCATGTGGATAAGATTTTCACTCTCATTTGCACATGTTTTCCTTGAACTGACCAGTGCACACCAGGAAACACCAGAGGCTCGTGCAATGCATCTTAATAAAGGCACAATGCCAAACATCTATTGTCTCACACCCCACCTGTTGTCAGAGCTCCTGCCACCCCTAGGTTTCCTGGCAGCTTCCCATCAGCACTCCTGATTTCTCTGAATCTGTAAACAATGTATTTCTTCCACTTTATGTATTTTACCTCCTTATAGTATTTCACCAGACACACTCCTGAACCTGACTTTGCCCAGTCAGGTTTCTCATAGAAAGTGGCCATGATGGTTTATGGCCACTCTGGACACAGAGCTCAAGATTAAATTAAAAAGTAGCCATAATAATAAAAGTAATAACTGTGAGGCATCTAAACATAGAGGGGCCTTTCTCCTGAGAGAGATAAACATAGGACCTAGAAAAGTAGAGGTGGGATAAATATATTAACGTTGTAGGGCAAAGAAGACCTACAGCATAAATCCACAAGACAACCAGTGCAAGAAAAGAGAAAGTGAAGCTTATTGCCTCTGGAGCCCTCACACTTGAGTCTTGACTCCAGGAATTGGACCTCAGGCAGGTGGTTCAGGGTCACATATGGGGTTTCTGGGTTTAGGAGATAGTGGTCCAGGTGATTGGACAGAAAGGGACAAAGTGGGTAAAGGAGATTGGGTAAATAGGGACAAAGCAGGGTCGCCTGATGGGTGGAGCTAAATTCTGTTTTTCTTAGTTAGGTTATTTATCTGAAATGGCATCACCTGGCTGCGATTGAGGTCAAGATTAAATTTTACTTTCTCAAGTTAAGGCTTTATCTCTCAGAAGTGATGTGGCCTGTCTGACTGGAAAAGGAGTTGCTGTATTTTGTCTTCATATTATCAACTTTGTTTTGAAAAGGACAAAATAATTTGAGGAGACAATTTTTCATTTGGCAAAAAACAAATAACAACAAAACCACAGCACTCTTTCTGTAAGAATAAGCAGTTGCTTCTTTCCTTGGCAGGTAAGATATTCAGTTGGGCCACAGCTGCTAGGAGTGGACTGGTGGACTTTTTTTAGCTTTTATGTGTCAGCAGAGTAGCTAGGATTAGGTCCCTTGGAGCTGTTACCAGAGTAGGAAGATGTTTGGCTTGGGATGTAGAGAAGCAAAGAGAGAACATTTTCCTAAGGACTGTAGAGAAGTTAAGCTCCCCAAATGTGGTGTTCTAACAAAAAGTTTGATGAAAAGCACAGAAACCTACTACAATTAGTTTTAAAGTATAAAAGCATTGAGTTTTTAAAAAATGGCAGGCAATCATTCTGTGATGGGTAACAAAGGCTCAGACTCTTGGCCTATTTTTTACTTATTTTATTTTATTATTTTATTTTATTTTATTTTATTTTATTTTATTTTATTATTTGTATCAGGGATCAAATTCATGACCTGGCACTTGCCGGATAGGCACTTATGCCACTGAGCTAAACCCCTAACCCCTTAGGCTCAGACTCACTCACCTGTTTTGTCTTTTTTGGAACTTCTAGACAATGTGGTCTTTCTGCTTCTTTACAGTCTCTTCACTCTCTTTAAAACTCTTCAGTTCTGCTTTTCTATTACTTCAGCTTTTGTGTGACTCGACTTTCTGGCTCCAGTAGCACCCAATTTTTTGTGATCTTTCTCTTCCACCAACCTGTCTCTTTCAGTGTCTGTTGTTCTATAGCCTGAAGCTTCCCAGGCTCCCACATGAAAATTCTCAGGGAAGAGGACATGACCAGCCTTGGGTGAATGTTTCTCATCTTGATCCTGTCAGCTTCACGAAGGACACACCAGGGCTTCTGGAACTAACAGTAGAACTGTTAGTTCCAGAAGTCAGGTGTTCTCTTGAGAAGGACTTGCGGGAAGACAGGCAAGCAGAGGCCGAGGGATGTGTATCATATGAACAAAGAAAAGAGGAGATAGAAAAACCATGTTCTAGAAAAGGCAAACACTTTCCATGAATCTTTAGAAGAGAGGATGCTTAGATATTAGGGAAATGAGAAAATAGTAGAAAATGATAGAAGAGAACAGGTATATTGTAATGAGAATATCTAACCTCAAGTATCTTTCCATGAAATGGTAGTCACCAAAAGGAATGGGTCCCTGATTTTGCTCTGAAAGAAAAAGTAGAGTCTGTAAAAGGCAACTTTGAGACTGGAACGATTTGTATACCCTACACTAATTCTTCAATTATTTGTCTGTAGCTTGTGCGAAGTTCCTAATAATCCCATTCATTAAAATGCCAACTGTGGGGTTCAGAGGTTTTTTTTTTTTTGATATTACATTTGTGATTAATTAGACCCTGGATTATGAAATACCACTGGTACTTGCTATTTGTGTCTATATTGTGTTAGTTTTCAATTAAAATATATTTCTGGAGCAAGAGAGGATCTGTGTAGAAACACATGTCAAATACTTTAGAGAATGTTGAAAAAGTTTCAAAGAAGCAAACCACATGGGAAGCCCTCTCTGTCAGCCCTGCATAGCGGTGTGAAGAGGTTTAGGTAATAGTGAATATATTAGATGCTATGTCAATGGGAAATGAATTAAGCTGCCAAATTCTTGCCCTAGAGGGTTGTTTAGCTCATCCAGAGGTGGATGAAATAGTTTCTAGAGTCCTTCAAATGTGCATTATCTGGTCTGTCCTTCTTTAGAACTGTTATAATAGATCTATTTGCTTACCCTTAATACTAATTCTTTTAAATATCTCTGAGGGCTGAAGAAATAAACTTAACTGAAAGCATTGGGAAATGCTAAATATTGTAATGTATTATTCCTTCAAATGGATGAAATCATTCCGTAATGTTTTGATCATCAACATTACTAAGTTTGATTAATAATCATTCAAGGTTTGGTGCTGGGAGGAACTTGGATCCTACATGTAATTACACAGGAGTTGAGACTATTAAATTCCTTGAAATGCAGCCTCCTTATGAAAATATTTCTAAGTCTTGATGATTTTAATCAAGCTTATTCTGCAAGTATTTTCTCCTTTTCTAAATTAATCCAAATTAGCAGATGAACTATTAGCTTAATCTTCAGAGTAAGATATTAAATATTTTTGTCAGTTTGTTTGGATTTAAATTTAGTTCATGTTGGACAATAAAATAATCCATATAAATCCAGGACTAGGAAACTTTAAAATTACTTTGGTTTTGTTTATAGACATTTACAATAATTTTTCACTTATCTGTGGGACAGAGCAGTAGTTTGTCCACTATTCTTATTCCACATCTCTCCATGACAGATCTCTGCAGACAAATGAGTTTGGCTGAATAATTATAAGCTGGATAACTGACTTAAAGATTAAAGAATGCAAGTTGAGAGTTTAGAGAAGACATAAACACAAACATTTGGATGAGTCTGAGGTTTGACTATTTAAACATGAGCAACAAGGACTTAGTTGCAGTCTGAATTCAGAAACGCTAGATTGAATAAAAATGAGAAACACATCTGTAAACCAAATAATGTATTTTCATAAATTTCTTGCTCTGGATATAAAATTCTTGCTCCAGTAATTTATGCTTCTTTTACTGCAGTTTCATTCATTCATGAGAAAAAAATTATAATTAGAATTAAATTAAAAAGTAATCTTGATTCAGGAGACCACATACATTTTATGCCTGCCTGCTCTCTGGTCTCATCTCTGGACACTCTGCTCTGATAAGCTGAGTACTGCAGGCTGCTTTTCAGCATATAGAAGATGACAAGCTTGTTCTACACTGTATCTTCTGCTTGTTGTGCTTGTCTCAGTGGTAGTGGCATGGCCTGCACTTTCTCATCTTTGTCATTTCACCTCCAACCTCAGCTCCTCAGAGAAGACTTGCATTATGCCACAATAAAGTAAGTTCCCTCTTGATTTCCTTTGTAATCACATGTCAACCATCCATGAGTGCAGAAACATTCTTATGGCCCTTTATAGAACACATCACATAATAGGTGCTCTATTAAAATATGCCAAATATGTGTCTTATTGCTCTGGCTAATGTTTCCAGACCTACATTAAGTAAGAGTGGTGGTAGTGGATATCTTTGTCTTGTTCCTACTTTAGAGTGAAAGTTTCACTTTTTGACCATTTAATAGGATGTTGGGTGTTGGTTTGTCATCAATTGCTTTTATCAGATTGAGATGAAGATGTTCTATTTCAATTTTCTTTACTTTTTTAAAAATCACAAATGGGTGTTGGACTTGTCAAATACCTTTTGAGCGGATCTTGTGGGGTCTTTTGTCTTTGATTCTGTTAATATGATGTATTACCTTCATTGATTTGCTTATGTTGAACCACCCTTGAATCCCTGGGATGAATCCTACTTGATCATGGTGTATAATCTTAATGATTTTCTTCATTCTATTTGCCAATATCTTATTAAGAATTTGTTTCATCTATGTTCATTAGGGAGATTGACCTGTAGTTCTCTTTTTTGATTGGACCCTTCTCTGGCTTTTAATGCTTGCTTGTAGGAGTGAGTTTGAGAGTATTGCTTCCTTCTCAGTTTCATTAGAGTTTCAAGAGTAGTGGCGTTAGATCTTCTCTAAATTTCTTGTAGAATTCAGGAGTGAGTCCATCAGGACATGGGCTTTTCTTTGTTGCCAAGTGTTTAATTACATCTTTAATTTCATTGACCGACACTGGCTGATTTAGATATCTTCTTGATTCAATTTTGGTAACATATATATTTAGGAATCTCTTTATTTCTTCCATGTTTTGCAGCTTATTAGAATACAATTTCTCAAAACAGATATAAAAGAACTTCTGGATTTCTGCAGAATCTGCTGTGATTTCATTCTGTTCCTTCCTTCCTCACTGTATGGATTTTAGTCTTTCCTTTTTTTAAATAAGGTAGGTTAATAGTTTGTCAATTTCATCTACTCTTTCAAAGAACCAACTCTTCGATTCATTAATTATTTGTATTGCTTTCTTAGTCTCTATTGCTTTAATTTTTGCTGTAGTCTTTATAATTTGCTTCCTCGTGTGAACTTTTGCCTTGACTTGTTCTTATTTTTCTAGAAGCTTGAGACTAAATATTAGGTTTTTTTTAATTTGAGCTTGCTGTTTTCTGATGTGAGAATTCACTGCTATATATTTCCTTTATAGGACTGCTTTTATTCCATCCCATAATTTCTGTTATATTGCATTGGCTTTATTGTTAACTGTAGAAACTGTCAAATTTCTTCTTTAGTTTCACCTGTGACCCACTGGTTATTCAAGTAGCTGTTATTTAATTTCCATGTGTTTGTGCAGTTTTTGTGGTTTTTTTCTGTCATTGATTTCTAGTTTTGTTGCACTGTGATCTGATAATATGCTTGGCATAATTTCAATTCTTAGCATTTACTTAAGCGTGTTCTATGTGTTGGTGTGTGGTCTACTCTGAACAAGGTTCCATGTATACGTGAGATAAGTGTATATTCTGATGTTGTGGGTTGGAACACTGAAGGGATCTATTAATCCATTTGTTCAAAGATTTGGTTCAGTTGTGCTATTTCTTTGTTAACTTTTGTGCCTAGTTGATCTATTTGTTACAGTGGGGTATTGAGGTCCACCATTGCAATTGTTTTGATGCTTATGTGATTTTTCATGCCTGTTATTACTTGTTGCATGAAATTGAGTGCACTGACATTTGGTGCATATATACTTATGATTGTCGTCCCTTTCTCTTGAATTGTTCCCTTAACAAGTATAGAGTGACCTTCTTTGTCTCTCTTGATCAACCTTGGCTTGAAAACCACATTTTCTGCAAATAGAATAGCTGCCTTGTCTTTTTAGGAGGTTCCTGCCACATGGAATATTTCTTCCATCCTTTGACTTTCAGTTTATAAATGTCTTTTTTGAGTTAAATGTGTTTCTTGTATGCAGCATATTGTTGCACCTTCTTTCTTGATCCATTCTGCTAATGTTTCTTTTGACTGATGAATTGAGACAATTTACATTGGTGATTATAACTGGTGTGCATTGAATTATGCTTGCCATATTATTTTCCTGTTGTTGATTCCCTTTCTTTTGCTTATGTTTATTTGCTTGCCTTGCTTGGCAGAGCCATTCTACTGGGGTTCATGATTTCCTTTATCTCCTTCTAGAACATCCTTTAGAAATATTTGGAGTGCTCATTGGTGGTTATGAATTTCTTCAGGTGTTCTTTATCATAAAAGCATCTAATTTCTTCATCAATTTTTTTTAATTTTATTTTAAAGGGGGTAAAATTAAACACAACAAAACAGAACAGAACAGGACATAAGAAAGCATAAATTTCAAAGCTAGACAACCAGATCTTCAGTATCCGTCATAGTGTCTCTTGTTTTCTTCCAAATGGTTGTCCGTATCTTTGCATACGAGGAGTTCATACTAAAAAACATAGCCAATCTTTTCACACAATGTGTAGTTCACTGGCTCCCACTTGCTAAGCAAGGGAAAGAGGGAGGGGGGATACAAGACAGGGGACAGGATTACATGAGATGTTTGATTCTCAGCCTGCACTCCAGCAGGCTCACAGCCACCCCTCAGAGAGGGGAGGGGTTCCTTGTTCTACTGTCACCCCGAGTCAACCACATGGTGCAGGTGCCAAAGCACCAGGGTCTCTCTCCTGCAGGCTGCAGAAAGCCTGCCACACTCATAGCTGCCCCCCAGAGAGGGGAGGCACCCCGAGTCACCACATGGTATAGGTCCCCAGGCACCAGGGTCTCTCTCCTTCAGGCTGCCGAAAGTCTGCACATTCACCTGCTATTTCTTTCTGATGAATTGACCATTACATTTCCAAAGTTCAGGGCAGCAGGCTGGTTGCTGGTTTGCTCAGCACCCTAAGTTCCAACATGGTGCAGATCTCAGGAAATGCTGTTGCTTCTTGCTTCTTGCCCTGGGGTGGCCACAACTTGCCAGACCACAGTCACTTACCGGGGTGGAAGGCTGGTTGCTGCTTTGCTCAGTGCCCTAAGTTCCAACATGGCACGGATCTCAGGAAATGCTCTCTCCATCAATTTTGAAAGACGGTTTTGTGGAGTACATCAATCTGGGTTGGAGGTTTTCTTTTAGGGCTCAAAACATTTCATTCTAAGCTCTCTGACTTATGCATTTGTGTGGAAAAGTCTGCTGTGATTCTGATGGGTTTTCCTTTATAGGTGATTTGTTTCTTTTTTATGACCACTTTTAGTATTCTGTTCTTATGCTGAATGTCTACAATCTTGATTATTATATTCCTTAGTGTAGATTTACTTTTTAAATTTTTATCATTGCTAACTAGAGTTCTATATGACTCACTTATATGTATGTCAAATTCTTTTTCCCTGCTTGGGAACTTTTCTGACATTATTTCTGTAAACAAGTTTTTAAATCCTTTGTGCCATCTCCCAATTTTTCACTAACTCCAATCAATATTACATTATTCTTGTTTGCATCATCTGGGAAGTGTTGGGTTGATTTTCATGATCCCTTTTTTTTAAGATAGTAAAATCCATCAAAACAAGACAGAACAAAGCCAATCAAGATAATGCAGCAAAATTGGTATAGAACTTTAGAGCAGGATACCAGGAAAACAATAATAGCTACCATAGTATATTTCATTATCTTCACAGTAGTTGTCATTCTACCAGACATAGCAAAGTCAAATGAAAAACAAAAATAAAACCAATCAAACAAGAATATTGAATAGAGCAAAGCAATTAATCAGAACAAAGCAAAACAGTGAAAACCATATTGGACTTCAAAGCAAGATACAAGGAAATCCCCCATATTTGTTATATGGTACACTGTTATCCTCCCAAGAGAAGCCAGACCACTGACCCCCAGGCCTGCAGAATCAACCAAACAATATAAGCATTTAGTTGCTTTATGTACCTTAGTTGCTATCAACGCTTGCTGACCTAAGAACCATCCACTTGCTAAGGAGTGGGGGTGGATCGTGTTTGATTTTCAGCCTGCATGTTGGTAGGCTCACTGGAGGTGCTGCCTTTTCTTTCCCTGGAATGTGTGCACATTGCACAGATTACCAGAAAGGCTGGCTAGTTGATTTCTTGGTTATTCCCACAAGTTCTAGCATGGCAGATTCTCAGGAGATGCTGGCTTTTCTCTCCCCAGAGTGCACACGGTATGCACAGCTTACCAGGAAGGCTCTCTAGTTGATTTATTGGTTGGTCCCCCAAGTCTCAGCATGGCATATTTTTGGGAGATGCTGACTTTTCTCAGTCCCTTGTTATTTTTAAGAAGGCTTTCTTTTCATGTTCACTAATCACAGACCTGTCTTCTAGATTTGATATTTTTTCTTCACATTGGTTGATTCTGCTACATATACTTTTAATAATATTATTAGTCTCCTGGGTGTCTGTTTGAATCTATTTCATAGATTCCATTTCTTTCCTATATTGAGCATTCATGGTTTCCTTCGTTTTCCTAAGATCTTCTATTTTTTTTACTTGTATTTATTTTATATACATTAACCATATCCTTCATTATGGTCATCATCCCTTTAGTTATCTGAGAAAATATTTCTGATTGGATTTTTCCTAGATCCTCATTCATTTTCTTTGTTATTTCTGCTGTTGCTTCAGGTGGGTGACTTAGGATTTATTCCATATCACTACCACTGTGTTTGCCTTGGGTGAACTGGTGGCTGGGTTTGCATCTTGCTTCTGGTCTTCTCATTTTCTACCTTTTTAAAGAATAAAGGAGGGCTGGGAATTTAGCTCAGCAGCATAAGCGCCTGCAAGTGTGCACTTGTGAGTTTGATCCCCAGTACCAATTAAAAAAATGATAAAGAACAAAAGAGGATTAGCTAAGTTTTTGGAAGAAGATAGCAGTGAAACAAGGAAGAAACAAAATCAAGAACTAAACAAAGCCAAAGACAGCCTGTGGAGCATAATCCCAATTTTGTCATAAAATGCATCATTCTGGGAGTGTAATAGCCATACTTACTCATATTTCTATTGATGAACTGTTAATTTTCATTGTATGAGTTTTACTATATTAAGCAATGAGTACTTCACAGGCAAAGATATAAAGTATTGAATTTTTAATATTTATTGTTTATAAAATAATCAAAATTTTTGACATCCACTTTTTTGGTGTACAAAATAAAAAAAACAATAGAAATAAATTCTTATATGAACTGCAATGAAAATATCAATAAACTCTACAACAAAAAGCATCTTTAATTATCATATCTAATGCAGTCCTCACACATGACCATGTATGTATATGCTTACACTGCCAGCACATCTGTTTTTGCTTTCCTGAACTTATTGTAAAATATACTCAATATTTCATTGGTCTTCTTGTTTTGTCAGCAAGTTCTTACTATAATATACAATGTGTAGTCAGCAGATAACATAAAATATCAATAAAATAAAATATCAAATTCCTAATATGTGTTGTACATTTAGGAATAAAAAGCAACATTTTCATATGAACTGTGCACTTGCTTACAAAACCTAGTATCAGAAATAAATTTTTAAATATCAGAAATAAATAAATTAGAAGTAAATTTTTATCAGAAATAAAATTTTAAATGAAAATACCAATAGAATTCTATTTTAAAAAATCTTTGGGACCTTCATCTTGGAGGGCAAGCTGCTTCTGTGCCCACTGTCCTGCCCTTGAACCCCAGACCTCCAGCATGATGGGCAGGCCACTTCCGTGCCCATTGTCCTACCCTGCGGACCCCCTTCCACCTCCTGAAACTAGTACTGCTGTTGATCTTTGGCTCCCACTCCTCCTCCCAGGACCTTGAACTGCAGTGGATTAATCATGCTGGGTTGATGAGAGACTCAGTAATTCCTCATCCAAATAGAAGACCTCAGCAGGTTTGCATCAGTGTGGTGAGTTTGCCCTTAAAATAGAGGTCTGCAGTGGGTAAACAGGAGCAGCAGTGAAGTTCCTGCCAGCTGTAGGACCTTGGTAAGCTTGGCAAGAGTGTGGGTGAGACCTTCCTCAACACAGAGAACATCAGGTGTATTGAAGAGTGTGCTGATAAGGTCTCCCCCAACCTGGAGAAATTACAAGGTCTTATGAGACACCCAGTGACACAGTAGGATCCCAGCCAATGCAAACACTATAGACAGGGAGATCTGGTGACCTGGAACAACCTGAAGACATAGTAACAGTGGGAACTAAGGGTTGACTTACATCAGTACTCCTAGGCTAATCAGCTTAAGAAGAATATAGGACCCACCCAACAGACCCTACAGGAGGAATTCAGGTGACTGGCCTTCTTCTCCATTGTGGTACCCAGCAATCACACAAACATCAACCACAAAATAGGACCCCAAGATACACACTACTGACAGTTGAGACTAGTGGGAGTGAAAGACCAAATATTAGCCATAAAGGTGAAAATGACAAAATGATGAAGCAAAATGCAATCACAAACATCTAGACCATCAGGTAAAAGTACTGGAAACATTGAAATAGAAGACTTTAAAAGTCATACACCTGAAATCTCTGAAAAGATAACAAATGAAATAAAACAAATCCATGAGGCTATAGAAGAAATCAAATTAGAAATAATTTCTCATGTAAAGACAGAAGTGACAACCTTAGTAAAGATATTGCTCAGCATAGCTGGAGAAGAAATAAATAAAATAGTACAGAAGCATGGGGAACTGATTGAAACTTTGAATGAAAAATATAGAAAACAAGCAAAATCCATGAAACAAATTCAAAGAGATAATCAAGAAAGAAAATTCTATTGAAAGCTGGCAAAACCATTTAAATGAAGCTGAGAATAGAATTTTGGAACTTGAGGACAGCTAGCAATCATGAAAGGATAGAACTTGTAAAAATAACAAAGCAGCATCAAATGACCATTCAATAGCTTCAAATGATGCCAAGAGAAACAATATAAGACTAATAAGCATCAATGAAGATGCAGGAGTCAATGCAAATGACATTGGTAAACCACTCACAGAAGGAATAGCAGAAAATTTCCCAAATGTGGGTAAAAATCTGATATGCAGATAGATGAGGTATACAGAATGCCAAACAGTCACAACAAACATAAATCTATACCCTGACATATAATAATTAAGATCCCAAACATACAGCGCAAAAACAGAATACTAAAAGCTGCTAGAGAAAAGACACAACTCACCTATCAAGGAAAGCCCATTAGAATCATGGCAGACTTTTCAGCACAAACCCTTAAGTTAAGATGAGCTTGGAGTGAAGTATTTCAAGGCCTGAAGGAAAACATCTTTCAATCCAGATTGATGTACCCAGCAAAAATTTCTTTCAAATTTAAAGGAGAAAAAAGATACTTCCACAATGAAGAAAAACTGAAGAAATTCATGTCCACCAAACCAACCCTAGAAACAGTATTGAAAGACATACTAGATAGAGATAAAAATGACCACAATTTGCAGAACAACAACAGGAAAAAACCACAAGGCAGGGCAAACAATTAAACAAGGGGGAAAAGTAGAAAACCAACAGCAGGAACATAGCATGACAAAGGTGAGCCAGTACATATCAGTTATATCCATCAATGTAAATGGCCTCAATTCACCTTTTAAAGAAATAGACGAGAGAATGAACCAGGAAACAGAATCTCACAATATGCTATATACAAGAAACACTTCTGACTCAAAAGGAAACTCATACATTAAAAGTCAAAGGATGGAAAAGAGTATTCCATGCAACAGGAAACTAGAAAAAAGCAGGGGTAGCTATTCTATTTGCAAACAATGTGAACATCAAACCTAAATGATTAAAAAACATAAAGAAGGCCCCTACATACTTGTTATTGGGAAACTTCAAGAGGAAGAACTAACAATTATAAATATATGTGCATCAAATACAGAAGCATTCAACTATATAAGACAAATACTAATGAACATGAAAAACCATATACAATTATAATAGGGGACCTTAATACCCCATTGTCACAAAGAGATAGATCAACTAGACAAAAAGTCAGCAAAGAAATAACATAACTAAATCAAACCTGTGAGCAAATGGACTTAGTAGATGTTTACAGAGTGTTCCACCCAACCACATCAGAATATATATTCTTCTTAGCTGCTAATGGGACATTCTCCAAAATATACTATATATTAGCCCATAAAACATTCTTAAGTAAATGTAAAGGGATTCAAATTATCCCATGCGTATTATCTAACCATAATACACTGAAATTGGAAATTAATGGCAAAACCTGCAAAAATACATGGAAATTAAATAACCTTCTGAACAATCAGTGGGTTACAGATGAAATTAAAGAACAAATAAAGCAATACCTACAATTCAATGAAAATACAGATACAGTGTATCAAAACCTGTGGGATGCAATAAAAGCAGTCCTAAGAGGCAAATATATAGCAATAAATTGTCATATCAAGAAAACAGAATGAGCACAAATAAACAAACTAATGGTATATCTCAAGATTCTAGAAAAGAAGAGCAAGTCAAACCCAAAGCTCATGGAAGAGAGGAAATTGTAAAGATCAGAGCAGAAACTAATGCAATTTAGACTAAAAAAATACAAAGAATTAATGAATTAAATAGCTGTTTTTTGATACAATAAACAAAATTGATAAACCTCTAGACAACCTTATCAACAAAAAGAAAGAAAAAACTCAAATTCACACAATAAGGACTGAAAAAAGAGAAATCACTATAGATCCCATGGAAATTCAAAGATCAGGTATACCTACTTTGAAAATCTCTACTCACATAGGGTGGAAAACATAGAGGAAATGGACAGATTTCTAGAAACATATGAACTACCAAAGCTCAACCAAGAAGATATAGAAATTTTTAATAACCCAATATCAGCCATTGAAATTGAAAATGTAATAAAAAAAAAAACTTACCAACAAAGAAAAGCCCAGGTCCTGATGGATTCATGGCTCAATTCTATAAGACATTTAGAGAAGACTTGATGCCAATACTCCTTAAACTCTTCAGTGAAATTTAAAGGGATCAATCCTCCCTACCTCATTCCTGGAGGCAAGTATTACTCTGATTCCACAACCAGAGAAAGACCCAACCAAAAACAGAGAACTATAGGCCTGTATCACTAATGAACATTGATGCAAAGATCCTCAATAAGATACTGGCAAATAGAATACAGCAAATCATCAAGAAGATTATACATCATGTGTGATGTATAATCACCAAGGGTGATGTATTCCAGGAATGCAGGGATGGTTCAACATATGCAAATCAATAAATTTAATACACCACATCAACAGAGCCAAAATCAAAAACCACATGAGCATCTCAATAGATGCAGAAAAAGCTTTTAATAAAGTCCAACACTTGTTCATGGTAAAAAGCCCTACAGAAACTCAGAATAGATGGTATTTACCTCAATCTGATAAAAGGTCATCTATGACAAACCAATACCAAACATTATTCTGAATGGACAAAAACTGAAAGCTTTCACTCTAAAATTAGGATCAAGACAAAGATGTCCACTATCACCATTTCTATTCAATATAGTTCTAGAAATATTAGCCAGAGCAGTCAGACAAGAGAGAGAAATAAAATGAATAAAGTTAGGAAAGGAAGAAGTTAAATTATCACTATTTACAGATGACATGATACTTTATATAGAAGACCCAAAAAAACTCTATTAAAAGACTACTAGAGGTAATAAACAAATTTCCCAGTGTAGCTGGATACAAAGTCAACACTCAAAAATCAATAGCATTCCTCTACACAAACAAAAACTCACTGAGAGAGAAATTATGGAAATATAACCTTCCACAATAGCATCTGAAAAAATGAAGTACTTAGGAATCAACCTAAAGAAGAACATAAAAGACCTATGTTCTGAAAGTTATACTAGTCTAAAAAAGCAGATTGAAAAGGATATTAGAAACTGGAAGAATATTCCTTGCTCTTGGTTAGGAAGAACCAACATTGTGAAAATGGCCTCACTCCCAAAACTTTTATACAGATTTAATGCAATTTCAATCAAAATACCATTAACATACCTTAGAGATCTAGAGAAAACATTCCTAAAATTCATTTGGAAATAGAAGAAACCTAGACTAGCAAAGGCAATTCTGGGCAACAAAGACAAGGCTGGAGGCATCTCAATACCTGACTTGAAACTATAATACAAAGCTACAGTGATAAAAATCAGCATGGTACTGGTGAAGAAATAGACCTGAGGATCAATGGTACAGATTAGAAGATGCAAACACAACTACAAAGACACTCAGCCACCTTATATTTGACAAAGGGGCTAACCTAGTTCATTGGAAGAAGGGTAGCCTCTTTAATAAATGATGTTGGAAAAATTGGCTTTCCACATGCCAAAGACTGAAACTAGACCCATGCCTATCACCAGGTACTAAACTAAAGTCAAATGAATAAAAGATCTAAATATTAAAACAAAAACACCAAATCTCCTGGAAGGCAGGGTAGGTAGAAATTTTGGAGACATAGGGGTAGGCAGAGAATTCATGAACAAAACGCAAACCACATGGGAAATATTTCAAAGAATCAACAACTGGGATCTCATATTACTAAAAAGTTTTTGCTCTTCAAAAGAAATCACCAACAGAGTGAAAAGAAAACCCACAGAATGGGAAAGAATCTTAGCCAACAATCCCTCAGACAAAGGACTTATATCCAGAACATATAAAGATCTGAAAAACATCAAGCCCCCCAAATTCAAAGATCCTCACCAAAAATGGGCATCAGAGATGAACACAAAGTTCTCAGATGAAGATATACCAGTGGTAAATAAATACATGAGGAAATATTCACCATCACTGGTCATTTGAGAAATGCAAATTAAAACAACACTGAAATTTCATCTCACCCCAGAAAGAATGGCTGCCATCAAGAAAACAACTGACAACAAATGTTGGCAAGGCTGCAGGGAAAAAGGAACACTTCTCCACTGTTGGTGGGAGTGTAGACTGGTGCAACCACTGTGGAAATCAGTATGGAGATTCCTCAAAAAACTAGCACTGAAAGTTCCATTCAATCCAGCTATTCCCCTCCTGGGTATTTTCCCAGAAAAATTGAAAACATCATGTCACAGAGATATATGTGCACCAATGTTCATAGCAGCACAATATGTGATAGATAAATCTTGGAAACAACCAAAATGCTCATCAACTACAGAGTGGTTGAAAAAAAATGTGGTATTTTTATACAATGAAATACTACTCGGGTATTAAAAAGGATGATCTTGAGGCCTTTATAGGTAAATGGAGGCAACTTGAAAATATCCTCATTAGTAAAATATACAAGATTCACATAAGTAAATATCACATTGTTCCTGTAGTGTAAAAAATAATAAAAACTGACAGAATAGTGGGATCCAAAAAGTATGATAGATATTGTGCAAGCGAAAGGGAAGAAAAGTGCTCTAAAGAGTATAACGGTATGTATATTGTGTAAGATAGATGACCATATTACTGAATTTCTGTTGGAACATGGATCAGAATGGTTTGCACTGTCAGTGTTTGGGTGTCTAGCCACTATTTATGCTTTGATTTTGTGACTTTGGCAACTATTTTTTAAGATGACAATGAGTAATATATCAACTAGAGATTCTATGGTGATAATTTTTTTTAATTCAGTATTGTTCTACCCTTCTTTTCTGTTTTTCTATTTTCTTTAATTTCTTTGAAAAAAGAGAACAATATGCAATACAACAACCATTGTTAAATTTCTTTCATTCTGTTTTGAAAACCTCTATTGTTATTGTTTTGAGTTTGCTGTTGCTGTTTATGCCTTTTGCTTCTTGTTCTTCTTTTCTGACTTTTCTCTTTTTTAAATAAAAAAAATAAAATTGCTGTTATCGTCATCATCTGAATCAAGGAGGTCTTCACTCCTTGTGTCTGTACTGGCTCATTCTTACTCCATTTCACTGCCACAGGAACTTTGGCTCACAGGGCCTACATCATTCAGGCATAAGTCACCTGCTGATTCATTCAACCTCTTCCAAAACTTTTACATACCATTGTACTTAATTTGGGCTACCTCTACCAGAAAAATCAAATAAAAACTTTTTTAAAAAAACAAATCTTAAGTGCATACTTGTTGCAGCTTTGGAGCTCCTACACACACCTTGTCACTTATCAGTCAATGCACAGTTGGGTTCCTGATATCCCCATTTCCAGCTGCCGTGAGCCACACCTACATTACATAATGGTAAAGTACACATTTACTTAATAGAAGAATGGTACAGATATATTTTACCCCATAATGCTCAGGTAAATATATGCAAAAACTGTTAGAGCATTTTATGGGTAAAATCCTGGCTTGACATTTTTGCATAGGTGCATACACCTTGCTGCTCATTGCATCAAGTGAATAAACACAATGGTAGCCTTCTGTATCCTCTAGGCACAGATATGGAGGTGCATAACTGGCTACTATTATGCTAAAGTACAAACTTACAGTATAAATTATGAAATATGTTGTAATCCAATGTTATGCCATTCAGGTTCTCAATACAATGTTCACAACTTATGAAAAAACAGGAATACACAATAGACAACAACAACAAACCCCCAAAAAGAGAGAGAGAGAGAGAGAGAGAGTCAGAAAGAAATCTAGGTTTGTCACCTCTCTTCTGCCTTGTAGTCCACTGTGATTTATGTCTAGATGTCCCCACAAAGCCTCATGCAGTCATGGAGGTAGGCTTCTATAGTTTGTGAAAAACTCATGGTTCAATGCTGGGATTATGGGTGTGAGTGCTACACCAAGTGGCTATGGCCTATGTACAATATCAGGGACAGAAAGAGTCTTCTCTGTGTACTCCTCCTCTTTTGCTTTTATTGCTTGTGCTGTTTTTCCAGTACCATGAACTGCTACTCTTTTGCCATGTGCCACTTTGCCTTGGAGTCAGCTGATTGTGGACTGAAACCTTCACAAACTGTGAGCTACTGTATCCCCTAGGCACAGATATGGAGACCCACAAATGGCTACTAAATCTTTCCTTCCTTAACTTTAGGTGTCTAGTATTTTGTCTTTGCAATGAGAGAAAAGTAACTGAGGCAGGGTCCATCGCCTCACTTCCCCCATGAACTCCAATTCATCCTTCAGGGTGAATTGGGTTCCTGTGTCTCAGGGATCCACTTCCCTCTTTCTCTTCCCCAAGTTGTTATAGTCCTGTGCCTGGACTTCCAATTTTTTAGAGGCTGACTTTCCACTGCTCTCCATTCCACCATCTTCCCAGAAGTCTGCAGCTCATTACTTCTTGTCTTAGCTCTGTTTCCTAGCAGTTTCATTTAGCTCTGTTTCCCAGCAATTTCATTTAAAATGTTGCTATAATTAATTGATAGTTAAGTTAGACATCAAATTGTATATAGGTTTAATATTTATAATAAGAATAGTTTGTAACAGTTTTATTTTTAGTGTTTATATTATCAAACATTAATACCCCATATCTCCACTGATAAATTAGTAAAATTATTACTATAAAATTTAGACTAGGAGTTATCCACTCTGAAAAACAATCTTCAATGTTTTATATTTTCAGTTTTGTTTATATTTTAAAAAATAATTTCTCATCAACTATTTTTTGGTACTGGGGTTCAAACTCATGACTTTTCACTTGCCAGGCAAGTATTTATGCCTCTGAGCTAAATCCCCAGCCCCTCTCATCAACTATTTAGTTTCTTACTTAGACACATGACACACAAAG
Source organism: Dolichotis patagonum (assembly GCA_004027295.1). Lineage (NCBI taxonomy): Eukaryota > Metazoa > Chordata > Mammalia > Rodentia > Caviidae > Dolichotis > Dolichotis patagonum. The sequence continues at coordinate 33,420 of PVJX010012495.1, forward strand.
TGGCTGTATTCTTGATTCATTCCTTTTATCAGTTTCTAGGAAAACCAATTTGTATCTAGTAAATTAGATTTCACAGTTATTTAATTTACACAGTAAAGGATTCATAAGTGGGGCAGCATTAAAACAGGAAGGTTCAGAGAACACTGCTTCAGCAGCATGAAGAGTAGGATTTTATAGGCCAAGAATGGATGAAAACTAAAGAAGTTATTCAACTGACTGCAAGTTACCTTATTTGGGCATGACATCATGGAAAATCCCAATACAGGTTAATTTGCAGTTTCCAATTGATTATACTTAAATTTCAATGTATTGTTTACATTGTGCTCAAGTTTATTGATGCAGGAATCTGAGGCTCTGGAGCAATCTCAATCTGATAGCCTCTCAATTAAAAAATTATAAATTAAAAAATTATAATAAAAATAAAATAAAATAATAAATAAAACTAAAATAAATAATATAAAATATATAAATAATATAAAATAAATAAAAATAAAATAATATAATAAAAATAAAATAAAAAATTATAATATTGCTACCCTAAAATGCTAGACAGTTTTATTTTATCTGTGCATTAGTAGTAGTATATACACACATGATCTTTCTGTATATATTTAAGAGATATCTATATAAAAAGATCTCTCTATCCCAGGAGCCAAATGTGTGTGAGTCAAGTCCCAGCACACAGGGAAGCTTTGGAACGTCACTTCCAGGCAGTAAGACATGCCCAGCATCCCAAATCACAGAGGATACATGGGAGCCATGCCTAGCAAACTCCAAGCAGCTATCAGGGGCCTGAGTTCAGACCTGGGAGCCAAATGTGTGCAAGTTGAATCCCAGCACACTAGGAAGCTTTTGAATGTCTCTTGCAGGTGGTGAGACCATACCCAGCATCACAAATCACCAGAGAACACATGGGAGGTCCCTGTGAACCTAACTGGGCCACACCCAGTGACCTCCAGTTGCATTTAGTCTTCCCTTGGAACCAAAAGTGGGCTAGGTGATTCCCAGTGCACAGGAGAAGCTTTGGAACATCACTCAAAACCCAGAAATATAGGAAAATGAAAAAACAAAAGAGAAAAATGCAATCTCAAAGTTCCAGCCCAACCCAAGCAAGCCTAGGAGATATGGATACAGTAGAAAATGTAAGCCATACACCTAAAATTCCTGAAACGATAACAACTGAAATAAAGAAACAACTCTGGGAAGCTATAAAAGAGCTCAGACCAAAAATAATCTCCCATGTAAAAGAAGAAATGATAAATGTAATGAAAGAAATGCTGAACACATCTAAAGAAGACATAGTTTAAAAATTAGAGGAACAATGCAAAAAGATGGAAACCCTGAATGAACAATATAAGAAACAAACAGAATGCATGAGGCAGATTCAAAGAGATATACAGGAAATCAAAAATTCCATTGAAAGTTGGCAAAACTGACTCAACGAAAGTGAAGATAGAATTTCAGATCTCGAAGATAAGGTCACACCTAATGGACAGGAAAGGAAAGATCTTTTAAAAATAACGGGAATCAGGAAATAACAATTCAACAGCTACAAGACGATGCAAAGAAAAGCAACATAAGATTGATAGGTATAAATGTAAAAGTTGGTGACAACACAAATGATATCAAGAGGTTATTTATAGAAATAATAGCTGAAAATTTCCCAAACATGAGATTGGAAACTGACATACAGATCAGTGAAGCATATAGAACTCCAAATAACAAAAACCATAGAATTATACCCAGACATATAATAATCACCATCCCAGAAATCCAACATAAGAACAGAGTATTAAAAGCTGCTATAGAGAAGAGACAGATCACCTATAAAGGTAAGCCTATCAGAATCACAGCAGACTTCTCAACACAAACAATGAAGTCAAGAAGAGCATGGAGTGAAGTATTTCACATCCTAAAGGAAAAGGACTTCCAACTCAGACTGATGTACCCAGAAAAACTGTCCTTCAAAACGGATGGAGAAATAAGATAATTCCACAACAAAGAACATCTGAAGAACTTCATGATAACCAAACAATCCTGCAAAAAACACTGAAAGATATTCTAGATAGACATAGGAAAAAAACACTAAGCAAGTCAAACAATGAAACAGAGTGGAAAGGTAAAGAATCAACAGCAGAAGGATAACATGTCAAAAGTAAACCAATATATACCAGTTATAACCATTAATGTAAATGGCCTCAATTCACCAATTAAAAGAAACAGACTGGCAGAATGGATCAAGAAACAACATCCAACCAGGTGCTGTATACAGGAAACCCATTTAATCCAACAGGATACTCATAGACTGAAAGTCAAAGGATGGAAAACAATACTCCATGCAACAGGATCTCAAAAAAAAGCAGGGGTAGCTATTCTGTTTTCACACAATGTGAACTTCAAACGAAGAATGACCCAAAGAGATAAGGAAGGTCACTACATACTAGTTAGGGGAAAATTTCAAGAGGAAGAGATAACAATCTTAAATATATGCGCCAGATTAGGGAGCACCCAGCTGTGCAAAACAAATATTAACAGAAATGAAAAATCAAATAATCAATAACACAATTATAACAGGAGACCTTAACATGTCATTGACACAAAGGGACAGATCAACTAGACAGAAAATCGGCAAAGAAGCAACAGAACTGAATCACACCTGTGAGCAAATGGACTTGGTAGATGTGTACAGAGTGTTCCACCCAAACAACCTCAGAATATACATTCTTCTCAGCAGCCCATGGAACTTTCTCTAAAATAGACCATACATTAACCAACAGAACATGCTTAAGTAAGTGAAAAAGAACTGAAATTATCCCATGCATGTTATCAGATCATCACACCATGAAACTAGAAATTAACAACAAAAGAAACTTCAAAACCCCCACAAACACATGGAAATTGAATAATACACTCCTAAGCAATCAGTGGGTCACAGAGGAAATTAAAGAAGAAATTAAACAATATCTACAAGCAAATGAAAATACAAATACATCTTACCAGAACCTGTGGGACACAATGAAAGCAGTCCTGAGAGGCAAATTTATTGTGGTGAATTCCCACATAGGGAAAAAAGAAAGAACACAAATAATCAACCTGATGTGACACCACAAACATCTAGAAAAAGAAGAGCAAGTCAAGCCCAAAGCCAAATGAAAAGAAGAAAATTATAAAGGTCAGAGCAGAAATCAATGCAATAGAGACTAAGAAAACAATACAAAGAATCAATGAATCAAAGAGTTGGTTCTTTGAAAGAATAAATAAAATTGATAAGCCTCTAGCCAACCTTATTTTAAAAAGGAAAGAAAAAACTCAAATTCATGCAATAAGAAATGAAAAGGGTGAAATCACTATAGACCCAGTGGAAATACAGAAGATCATCAGTACCTATTTTGAAAATTTCTACTCTTATAGGCTTGGTAACACAGAAGAAATGGACAGATTCCTAGAAACATATGAATTACCAAAAAGCTGGGTCAAGAAGATATAAAACTGCTGAATAACCCAATTTCAATTAATGAAATTGAAAATGTAAATAAATCCTTATCAACAAAGAAAAGCCCATGTCCAGATGGATTCACTGTGGAATTCTACAAGAAATTCAAAGAAGTTTTTGTGCTGACACTCCTCAAACTCTTCAATGAAATTAGAAGGGAAGCAATTCTCCCTAACTTGTTCTGGAAGCAAATATCACTCTAGTACCAAAACCATAGAAAGACCCAACCAAAAAAGAGAACTACAGGCCAATCTCACTAATGAACATAGATGCAAAAATTCTCAATAAAATACTGGCAAACAGAATGCAGCAAATCATCACAAAGATTATATACCATGACTAAGTGGGATTCATCCCAGGAATGCAGGGATGATTCAACATATGCAAATCAATAAATGTAATCCACCATATCAATACAGCCAAAAATAAGAACCACATGATCATTTCGGTAGATGCAGGAAAAGTTTTTGATAAGGTCCAACACTTATTCTTGGTAAGTACCTTACAGAAAATTGGAATGGATGGTCTTTATCTCAATATGATAAAAGTCATCTATGACAAACCAACAGCCATATCATATTAAATGGCCAAAAACTGAAAGCCTTTACCCTAAAATCAGGAACAAGTCAAGGATGTCCATTATCACCACTCCTATTCAATACAGTGCTAGAAATACTAGCCAGAGCAATTAGACAAGAGACAGAAATACAAGGAGTAAGGATAGGAAAAGAAGAAGTTCAATTATCATTATTTGCAGATGACGTGATACTTTACATAGAAGACCCCCAATACTCCATTGAAAGACTCCTAGGTATAATAAATAAATTCAGTAATGTAGCTGGATACAAAATCAACACTCAAAAATCAATAACATGCCTTACACAAACAACAAAATCACTAAGAAAGAAAGAAAGAGAAGCCACACCCTTCACAATAGCACCCAAAAAATGAAATACTTAAGAATTAATCTAACAAAAGAAGAAAAAGATCTATTTGAGGAAAATTATAATACCCTGGAAGAGAAATCAAAGAGGACTTCAGAAAATGGAAACATCCCTTGTTCATGGATAGGAAGAACAAACATTGTGAAAATGGCCATTCTCCCAAAATTTTTATACAAATTTAATGCAATCTCAATCAAAATGCCACTAGCATACCTCACAGATCTAAAGAAATCACTCCTAAAATTCATCTGGAACCAGAAGAGACCTAGTATAGCAAAGGCACAAAGGAACAAAGGTAAGGCAGGAGGCATCACAATCCCTGACTTGAAGTTATACTACAAATCTACTGTAATAAAATCAGCATGGTTACTGGAATAAAAACAGACCTGAAGATCAAGGACTAGATTACAAGATACAATTACAACTACAAACACACTTAGGCACCTTATCTTTGTTTCTTATTATCGGTACCGGCGATCGAACTCACAACCATGCACTTGCAAGGCAGGTGCTTATGCCACTGAGCTAAATCCCCAGCCCTGGAACCTTATCTTTGATAAAGGGACCAAACATGTTCACTGGAAGAAAGATAGTCTCTTTAATAAATGGTGCTGGAAAAACTGACTCTCCATATGCTAAAAACTAAAACTAGACTCATGCATATCACCATGTACTAAACTAAAGTCTAAATGGATCAAAGATCTAAAGATTAAAACAGAAACACTAAATCTGTTGGAAGACAAAGTAGGTAGAAATCTTGAAGACATATCAGTAGGTAAAGAATTCTTGAACAAGAATCAAACCACACGAGAAATATTCCATAGGATCAATAACTGGGATCACATCCTATTAAAGAGTTTTTGCATGATGAAAGAAATCTATAGCATAGCAAAAAGAAAACCCACAAATTGGGAAAAAATCTTAGTAAATGGTCCCTCAGACAAAGAACTTCTGTCTAGAACATATAAAATTTTTAGAAATCAGATCCCCAAAATTTAAAGACCCATTCCAAAAATGGCATCTAAGATGAATACTCAGTTCTTAGATGAAGAAATAAAATGGCAAATAAATAAATACATGAAAAAAATATTCATCATCATTAGTCATTAGAGAAACACAAATTAATACGACACTGAGATTCCATATCACTCCAGAAAGAATGGCCAGGATAAAGAAGACTACCAACAACAAATGCTGGAGAGGCTGTGGGGAAAAAGGAACTCTACTGCACTGTTGGTGGGACTGCAGACTGTTGCAACCACTATGGAGGTCAGTATGGAGATTCTTCAAAAAGCTGGGATTGGAAGTCTCATTTGACCCAGCTGTTCCACTTCTGGGCATATTCTCAGAAGAACTGAAAACATCATACCACAGTGATATATGTGCATCCATGTTTATAGCAGCACAATTTGTAATAGCCAGATCTTGGAAACAACCTAAATGCCCATCAAATGAGGAATGGATAAAAAAGATGTGGCATTTTGGAGTACTACTCAGCTACAAAGAATGATCACATTGAGATATTTCTAAGTAAATGGATGCAACTCAAGACCATACTCGTAAGTGAAATAAATCAAACTCACATGTTTAAATTCCATATAGTCTCCCTAGTGTAAGAAATGGTAAGAGTACATAAGATACAAAAAAACTCAGTAAATACAGTGAAAGGACAAGAATCTGTTTAAAGGGGAAAAAATAAAATCTCAGGGAAAATGAGGAAAAAGAAAAAGGAAGGGAAAAATATCTAAAATTATATAAACACACTTAGGATGCCTAAGATGATTGTGCAACAAATTCTATAAGTTCTTGGAACAAAATAGTTAACAATCATAGGATTGGAACAATTGTGCATATTATTGTATGGTGATGTAAGGAACTCTTGAAGATCATTATGTAAAATAACAACCCTAGTTATGCTCATACCACCTTTTTTGAAAGCTTATATTGTCAGTCTTTTGGGCTCTTTGCTATTGCTATGTATTTGTCTTTTTTGTTTTGTGTTTTTCCAGGAATTTGTTTGTTTTGTTTTTCCCTCTAATACAGAAAGGATAAGTATACATGTAGAGACTCATACATGCATAGAACTTCTCCTAAACACTTTATGAGAATCAATTATATAGATTTTAGTCTGTTTTGTATTGTTTAAATTCAACATACATGAAGGTATGGACAGCTATTTTGAAGAGAACAAGAGACATTATGGAAGCCATTGTTGACTTCCCTATTGTCTGGTCATGAAGACCTAAAATGCCTTCATCATCCTGTCCTGATTAGTTTAATACTATTTTGTTTTGTATAAATTCATCATGTGTGAAGATATGGACAACTATTTAGAAGAAAACAAGAGACAATATTATAGACAGTGAAGATCTCTGGTTGTCTTGCTTTGAAATCTGTGCCTCTTACATTGTTTTCTTCTTATCTGTTTTGTTCTGTGTTGTTATGTTTAATTTTACTCTCTTTAAAATAAAATTTTAAAAAATAAAGAAATAAAAATAAAAAGATCTCTCAGGAGGCTAAGGCAGGAGGATCACTGCTAGTTTGAGAACAGCCTGGGCTACAAAGTGAGTTTGAGAGCAGCCCAAACTGAACAGTGAAACCCTGTTTCAGAAAGCCAAAAACCCCTTTTTCTATATAAAAGATTTCTGTAGGTACATGCACACACTTATATAGTGATATACACAGAGCAAATCAGAGACTAAATTCTAAGTTTGTGGTGATGCTTCCAATTAAAGCTAAAAAAAAATGAAACTTTTACCTGTATCAGTTCGTTTTCATATTTGTAAATGTTGTCTCTTATGTTGCTTGTCATATAGTACAACCCTCAAGGCCATCGATACACACTGGGAAACAGAAGGCAAGAGAGCAGACATAGAAGCCATAGTATCCATGCAACTTCCTCATGTAATTTACTTGCACTTTCTGGATCTGCCCTGGCTCAATCACAAATGTAACATTTCCATTTAATGATAGGCTGTTGCTGTGCATGTCCAACATTATGACTCAGTGTATCATATAATACTCAGGTCATGATAAGACCTAGGTCACATTGTGACCTGGTATCCCATGGTCAAGGATTTGGTTTCCGCTAAGTCCCCGTTTCAGGCCAAGAGCTCTTTTTCAAATGGATAGTAGTTGTCCGTAGATGCCTTGCTCCAAAATCCTAAAGGTATCTGCTATAATTCACCTATGGGGGCCTTCTAGAGACCCCAAACAGCAGCCCTATTTACCACTGACACTTCAGGTACCATTGGATCTGCTGGATCATATGGCCCCAGTGGGACACAGCCTGCACAACAGACTGGACCTAGTGTAAAGCCTTTTCTTGTTCTGGGGTCCCCTCAAAACTAGCAGCTTTCTAAGTCACTTGGTAAATGGACCAGAGTAAGATACCTAAATAAAGAATATGCTGCCTCCAAAATCCTAGGCCCACTAGGCATTGTGCCTCTGTTGGTTGTAGGAGAAGCCAGATGTGACAACTTATCTTTTACCTTAGAAGGACTGTCTCTACATGCCCCACACCACTGGACTCCTAGAAATTTCACTGAGATATAAAAACCTTGAATTTTTGTTAAATTTATTTTTCATCTCTGGTTCTCAAATGATTTACTAATAAATCCTGAGTGATTGCTACCTCCTGCTCACTAGGCCCAATCAGCATATCATCGATGTAATGGACCAATATGGGATCTACTATATAGCACTGTCTGGTGTACCAGATTGCATTACAACAGCTGGACATGATTTGAGAAACAAGACAGAAGAGCAGGTCAATTCTCAGCCAAATGTATTGTGAGACATTAATATTAAATTTAATAGTAGGTTTTGCTAACTTTTTGATTATAAATGTATGTCAAGACAACAGTTAAAATGCCTACTTCATTTTTAGCATCAGGCAGATATGTAAATACAATGAAATGACTGGAGAAGTAAGATGAGAAATTAGAGTTTGACAAAGATGGCTAAGCATTTAGGCAAGACCTGTTAATTTCAAGATCCCTGATGTATAGGAAAAAGTTTCCAAAGCTGTGCAGATGGACTGTTTTGAGAACTTGATTAGGTTTTCAGTAGGATGACCTAGACCTGGCAAAGCATGGGATCTCAACATCACCTCTAGGGACCCAGGTGTGGAAGCTCTTACAGGTTTCCTCAAGATTTGGGTAGCATAAAAGGAAACAGACACCAAGAAAATTTGCCATCATGACTTTCTTCATGGTAGTGTGCATTCTCCAAGGTATCCTTTTATTACTTTTTCTCCTTTTACTCAGCCCAAGCTCGCTCTGCAGAGCTGGTTTACTTCTCATTCTTCACTCTTAATTTCTCAAGTAAAAGTCACTCACTGCTTTTTGCTTGTTTTGTTCAATTCTTTTTTAGGGAAGAGAAGACCCTAGAATCTACCTCCAGAGGGAGAAGCAAGTGACTCAGAACCTGGTAATGTTTACTTGGTGAGTCAATTTAGAAAAAGACACCAATAACGGGCACTTACACAAATATGCAGACAGCACTTCCCTGATACTTATTTATCTCGCTGCTGAGAAACTCATACCCAAACTGACTATATATTAAATCTACTGAGTTAAGTAAAAATGTAAAAAAGCAAAAACTTAAGGTGAGAAGACATCTTGTCCTCCTTGACTGACCTTGAACTTCTCTAGCCAAGGAGAAGGAAGTCTTTCACACCTGCCAGCAGGGCAAGCCTAGCTAGTGTGTTAGGGCACCTTATTTTCTACTGTCTTTGTTTCTTAGGTGTGTGTTTTCTTCATGACTCTCAAAAAAGTGAATAGCTAATCCTTCATAAAGATTCTGGCAAAGGAGATTTCAAGGCAGTCCAACATTCAGACTGTGGCATGAGTACCCTGACTGCTTTTAGCCAGATCTACAGTGAAAATCAGGGGGAAAAAAGCAGAGCTAAATAATTGAAAAGTCGAAATATCATCAGAAAAGTGGTACCTGAAAAATTAGGACCATGGTGAGCTCAAAAGATTACCATTAAAACAAGCCAAGTGCTTTGCATCAGGACAATGCAAAAATGATTGGCAGGCATCTCAAGAATAAGCCACACCTCACCCATCATAGGTCCAAAGTTACAAAACTTGAGATGAGAACATTGCAGCCACCACACAGAGAAGAGCGACCTATAGAACTGGTTTCCACTAAAATCAGCCATCCAAGCTCTCAAAGGCCATTGCAGTCATGGTCTGGAAGGGGCCATCACTTCTACTGTCAGTAGAACTTGGCATCATTCACCTAGTGATGGTTTTTCGGGAATTGAGAATACAAGAGTTCAGGGTCACAGAGAGTTTCATCAGTTATAAAAAGAAGGCCAGAAATGGTGGGAAAATATATGACACAGGGCCACAGTGCCAAGAGTCCCTAAGAAGGTAATGTGTGAAACTATAAGAGTGAAGCTAAAAGTGTAATGAACACTATAGCAAATTAGATCCCAGGAATGTGAAACATCTGCTGAAGGAATGTGCAGGCAGTGAGAAGAGCCAGCATAAAAGAAATGTCACGTGGACTACAAGCAGCAATGCCACTGGGGCAGGGCCACCTAAGCCTTTGGAGCTTATATCTTGCAATGGCTCCTGGATATGAAGCTATCTGATTTAATGCTTGCCCTGCTGGCTTTTGGTCTTGCTGTGGTTCTGTTTCTTTTCATTTTCCTATTCCTCCCTTTAGGAAGAGGACTGTTTACCCTGTGCCACTGTATATTGAAACTATTTAACTTGTTTTTGATATTTTAAATGTTTTTTATTTTGAAGAAGATAAAACAGAATAAAACCAATCAAAACAAACCAGTGTAAGAGATACAAGACTTCAAAACATTATGAAATTAACAATAGTTTCCAAATGCCTTTTGATGTCTTCAAAATAGCTGCAAATAACTTCAGACACAGTAAAAATAAAACAGAATGGAATAGAATAGAAATAATAAAAACAAAACAACAAATGCAATAAAGGATTTCAAAACAAGCCAATGGTAAATCCAAAATTGCTACTCTACTGTATCTGGCCATCTTTGAAATAGCTGCTCCTGCCATCAGATTTGACATAATCAAACAAAACAAAACAGAATAAAACCCAAACCAGTAAAACAATGGAAATATAGGATTTCCAAAACAAGACCATAGGGAATCAACAGTGGCTGAAACCCTCAGCAAGAGATCCCACCTAGATGTCACACTGCATACCACTATCCTCTGATCCTATGATCAGACCAATGGCCCTAGCCCTACAATGTTAGTGAAACACCAAAAAACCACAGGCATCCAATTGCATTTCACCTCGACAGCTATCATCATAGTCTGTGTTTCTGCAGATAAGCCAGTGGCTTACAGCAAGAGGGTGGAGGGTTGTTACTTCTTGTTTGCCAGCTTGTGTGATGAAAGGGGCTGGGGTCTGGCTGTTGCAGTCCAGCAGTGGTCTTGTACATGGTGCTGGTTCCCAGACTGGGCTCGCTTGCTGGTGTGGCCTTGATCTCTCTATCCTTGTTCCATGAATGGCCTGATATTTTAAATTTTTTATTTATTTTTTATTAGCACATGTTTGCAATTATGCAGTTTCAATCATCTTAAGAGTAGTTACATGTACATATTACAAGTTGTTTCATTTTTTTAAAAATTAATTTCCTTTTCCTTCCCTTTCCTCCCTATAATTTTCCTGTCCCTTTTCTCATACTTGTTGATACTATTTGTCTTAGCTTATGTTATGATAGATATGTATATATGATATATATGTATAGATAGATATATATTAATTGGGCTATTAGGCTCCTGTACATGGCATATCTTCATTGATCTTATTTTAACTTCCCCTTCTCCTCATCCCTCATCCTTATTCCCTATTGTTAGAGATCCACCCCCTTGTCCTTTTCATCTCTCTCTAACCATCCTATATAATTTTCTTTGCTTATACTTTGCCTCATTCAAATGAGAAATACTATATGGTATTTAAGTATGTTGTATCTGATTTATTTCACTTAACCTTGTATTTTCCAGATGTGTCCATTTTCCCACAAGTGTCTCAAATTTGTCATTATTTATAGCCAAATAGTATTCCAACATATGTAGATATCACACTTTATTTATCCAATCACCTATTGATAAGTATACAAGCTGCTTCCAGAATTTTGCTATTATGAATTGTGCTGCCGTAAACAGTGGTACACAAATATCACTGTAGTATGAGGATTTAAGCTCTTTGGGGAATAATCTAGCAGTGGTATAGCTGGAACATATGGAATTTCTAATTTCAGTTCTTTGAAAACTCTCCATACTGATTTCATAGTGGTTATATTAGCTTGCATTCCCAGTAACAACAAAGGATGGTTCCTTTTTCAGCACAGCCATGTAACAGTATTTGTTATTGTGTGATTTCCTGATGATAGCCATCTTTCCAGAGTAATATGGAATCTCAGTGTTGTTTTAATTTGTATTCTCTGATGGCCAGATATAATGAACAATTTTCATGTATCTGTTGAACATTTATGTTTCTTTTTCTATGAAGTGTCTGTTCATTTCTCCTGTCAATTTCTTGACTGGGTCTTTAATTTTAAGTAGTTTAATTATTTTAGTTTTTTGTATATTACAGATATTAGTGCTCTGATGAGTATCTAGGAAAATTTGTACCATTCTGTAGATTGTCTCTTTACTGATTGATTCTTTTGCTGTACAGTTTTTTAGTCTGATATAATCACATTTGTTGATTCTCGCTGCTATTTCTTATATGACTGAGGTTCTTTTTAGAAAATTCTTTCCAATAGATATGTCTCCAAATATTTTATCTAATTTATCTTTCAGAAGATTTACTATTTCTGTTTTATTAGGTCTTTGATCCACTTTGATTCTAATTTAGTATATGGTGAGACATATAGGTTAGTTTCATCCTCCTGCAAACAGATAACAAGTTTTTCTAGTGCAACTTGTTGAGTAGGTTATATTTCCTCTAATATATGCCTTTGGCCCCCTTGTCAAAGATCAGATATTTGCATATTTCTGGTAAGGCACTTGTATCATTGATTCTGTTCAACTGATCCATGTGTCTCTATTTTTTCCAGTACAGTGCCATTTTGTTGCCATTGCTTTGTAATATACTTGAAGTCAGATATTGCTATACCTCCTGCTTTGCTCTTATTACCCAAGATTACTTTTAATATTCTGAGTCTCTTCTGGTTCCAAATGAAATTTAGGATTACCTTCTCTAGATCTGGAAATTATGCTGTTGGTATTTTGATTGGAATACTATTGAATCCTTATACCAGTTTTGGAAGTATGGTCACTTTGATTACATAAGTCCTGCCTATCCAGGAGCAGGGAACATCTTTCCATTTTTTGATGTTCTTTTCAATCTCTTTCAAGGCATTATAGTTTTCTTTGTGGTGATATTTCACTTTCTTCATTAAATCAATTCTTAGATATTTTATTTTTCTTAAAACTACTATGAATGATATTGTTCTCATAATTTACTTCTCTTTTCATTCCTTGTTGACCTGCACAAATGCTAACAATTTTTCTGTGTTGACATTGTGTCCTGCTATATTGCTGAAGTTAGTTGTCACTTCTAAGAGTTTATTGGTGAAGGTCTTTAGGTCTTCAATGTATAGTATCATGTCATCTAAAAATAATAATTTGAGTTCTTCCTTTCCTATATGTTTCCCCTTATTTGTTGTTGGTTTGTTTCTCTTGCCTAATTTCTGTGGCTAATGTTTCAAGTATTATGCTGAATAGTAGGGTAATAGTGGACATCCCTGTCTTGTTCCTGATTTTAGGGGAATGCTTTTAGTTTTTCCCTGTTTTGAATGATGCTGGCTATTGGTTTTTCATTAATAGCCTTTATCATATTCACATATGGTCCATCTATAGCTATGCTCTTCAGGGTTTTTATAATGAAAGGGCATTGCATTTCATTGAAAGCCTTTCCTGAATATATTGATGTGATGTGGTTTTTAACTTTCCTCCTGTTTACATGATTTATTACATTTATTGGCTTACATAAATTGAACCATCCTTGCATCTCTGGGATGAAACTTACTTGATCATAATATATGATATTTTTGGTAATGTGCTGCATTCCATTTGCTAATATCTTGTTAAGTATTACTACATCTATGTTCATTAATGAGATTGGCCTATGATTCTCTTTTTTGGTTGGGTCTTTATCCACTATGGGAATTAGGGTGAATTTCCATAAATGAATATGGGAGCATTCCATTCCTTTCAATTTCTTTGAATAGGTTGAGAAGTACTGGTAATATAACATCCTTAAAGATTTTGTAGAATTCAGCAGTGAATCCATCAAGTACTGGGCCTTTGTTATTACTGAGTCAATTTAATTGCTTGTTATTGGGTTCTTAGGAATATTGAGTTAATTTGGGGGGGGGTGCTACAGGTCTAGAAATCTGTCTGCTTCTTCAAAATTTGCTAATTTGTTGGAACATAATTTTTGAAGTAGTTACTATCTTCTGGATTTTGACAGTGTCTATTGTGATTTTACATTTTTCATTTCTGACTGCATTGATGTGAGTCTTTTTTCTCTTTCTCTCAATGAGTCTGGCTAAGTGTCTATATAACTGATTCTTTCAAAGAACCAGTTCTTCCATTTGTTGATATATTTTACAGATATTTTAGTCTCAACTTCATTGATTTCCATTCCCATTTTTATAATTTTCCTCCTTAATGTCAGTTTGAGGCTGGTTTGTTGTTTTGTCTCAAGTATCTTAACATTTCTCATAAATGTTATTTATCTGGGCTTGCTCTGTTTTCCTAACGTGTTCATTGATTGCAGTGAATTTTCTTAAAACTGCATTTATAGTGTCCTGGAGATTTCATTGAGTTGTATAATCATTACCATTAACTTCCAGAAATTTTTGAGTTTCTTCTTTGTTTGTTTGCTTGGTTTTTTTACCAGGGTTCAAACTCATTACCTCACACTTGCCTGACAGGTGCTTATGGCACTGAGCCACTGAGCTTAATCCCTGTCCCTGAGTTTCTTCTTTGATATCTTCTGTGACTCCTTCATTGTTTGGGATTTTCCAAAAGCTTTTGTCTTTTATGTCTTCATTGTTGATTTTCCAAGAGCTTTTGTCTTTTATGAAATTTCTTCTGTTATTGACTTCCATTTTTATGGATAGTATGTATGTAGTGACTTCAATTCTTTTATATTTACTTTAGTAGGCTTTGGGGACCAGTATGTGATCTCTTTTGGAAAAAGTACCATGTGTTGCTACAAAGAATGTTTATTCTGTTGTAGAGTGGTAGAATAGTTTGTATATATCTATTAAGTCCATATCGCCAAGATCATGGTCAACTCTAAAATTTCTTTATTATTTTTTTGTTTAGTTGATCTGTCTCTGCAGAAGTGGGTTGTGAAGATCCCTGCTAAGATTGTGTTAGTGTTTATTTCATCTTTTAATTTCAACAGTTTTCATTTTATGGAGGCAGATGCTCAGTATTCAGTGCTTATGTTTATCAATGTTATTTTATTTTTATTTTTAAAATTTTTAAGTTAAAAATAATAAAACCAAGCAAAATAAAACAGAATAAAACCAATCAAAACAAACCAGTGTGACACAGGACATCTAAACAATAGGAAATTAGCAATGGTTACCATAATGCCTCTTATTGTCTTCAAAATAGCTGCAGATAACTTCAGATATAGTAAAAATCAAACAAAACAGAACAGAATAGAACCAATAAAAACAAAACAATGAAGACAGTAAAGGACTTATGAAATTTCTTCTGTTATCTTCAAAGCAAGATAAGAGTAAATCCAAAATGGCTTCTATAATACATCTTGTCATCTTTGTTTTTGTTCCTATATTTGTCTGTTTTTCTTTTTGTCTTTTTGAGATAGGCACTTGTTATGTTATGCAGTTCAGACTGGCCTTGAACTCACTTTGTAGCCCAGGCTGGTCTTGAACTCCCAATGATCCTCCTGCCTCAGCCTCCTGAGTTTTGGAATTACAGGAATGTACCACCATGCCCAGCTTTGTTATCTTTGAAATAGCTGCCCATGCCATCAGATATAATAGAATCAAACAAACAAACAAAAATAAAACCCAACCCAACAAACCAATGAAAATGACACAGGACTTCAAAACAAGATGATAGGGAATTAACATTGGCTAACACCTTCAGAAGGAGATCTCCCATAGATGCTACATTGTGTATTGTCATCCTCTGAATAGATAATCAAACTATCGGTTTAGACTTGCAAAGTCAGTAAAACACTAAACAAGTGTAAAATACAAGCATTAAATTGTATTTTACCACAATAGTTATCATTACAGCCTGTGTTTCTCCAGATCAGCCCTTCATTTAAAGCAGGAGGGTAGCGCTTCTTGTTTCCTAGCCTACAAACCAGAAAGGGCTGTCTGGCTCTTCCTGCAGTGGCCCAAGAGATACAAGGGAATGAAACTCCCAACCTACTATGTCCAGTATAAACTCATGTTCTCTAAAACTGAAGAATGAATCTTAGGAACAATGGAGGTGAAGAGTAGAATATATTTATTGGGAGAAAGAAAGCTTCTGTCTGAAGAGAGACAGAAGGGGTCCTGAGCAGGTTACCAAGGACTCTGTCTTTTCCAGGGAATTTTATAGAGCAAAACCGTGAGATTAGATGGCTCAAAGGTGAGGGAAAATGGGAATTTTCAAAGTGGGCATAAAGTGGGACAGAACTGTAGTCAACCAATAAGATTAATTGCCCAGGTAAAACTGGTTAAATTGGGAACAAATAGGGAAACAAGCCATGTAGAAAGTGAGCATTCATGGAGAGCAGTGACTCTTCCCTAGGGATTGGAATGGTGATTCCTGACTTCAAGGTGATCCAGATTTAATCCCTAAGGATTATACTTAAGGGTGCGGTTGCATTTGTTTTGCCTTCTGTTTTGAGATCTGGCCCACAGCAAGAGGTGTGTGTCCCCTCCAAGGTCATCAGATATCTGGTCCTCTGTGCTGGCTGGCTTCCTCGAAGTCCTAGCCCTGTCTGACTGCCGATAATATTTCTAACTGGTTCAGCTACCTGTAACACAAGCATTGTGCTGAATTGCCAGGAGGGCTTGCTTCTTGGTGACTTCTTGTTCTCTTCTCCCAAAGTCTGAGTGGTGCTGACTCACAGGAAAAGACTTGTGTCTGGCTGTTCCCCCAGGAGCCCGCAGGTGGCACTGATTTGCAGGGAAAGTTTGCTTCTTGGTAATTTGTTGTTCTCTTCTCCAGCAGTCTGTGAATGGTGCTGACTCATGGGAGAAGGCTGGCATCTGGCTCTCCCCACAGTGGCCCATGCATGGTGCCAATTTGCAGGGAGGGCTTGCTTCT